>CAUYRT010090739.1:0-45315 GCA_963574885.1 Lepilemur ruficaudatus | reverse complement strand
TCAAAATAAGAAGGCAAGCATTCAGCTTTTATTTCAACCAGAAAAGTGTATTGAGCTCCAACTGTAGGTCAGGCAGTGTTAAAACTGATAGTGTGTACATATACCAAATCTTAATAATCCACTCATGAATTGACGGGCACTTGGGTTGTTTCCACATCCTTGTCATAGTGAATTAATTGTGCTGCCATAAACATTTGGGTGCAGATGTCTTTATAACAGAATGTCTTATGATCTTTTGGGTAGATGCCTAATAGCGCTATTGCTGGATCAAATGGTATTTCTATTTTTAGCTCTTTGAGGTATCTCCAGATTCTTTTCCACAGAGGTTACACCAATTTGCAGTCCCACCAGCAGTGTAAGAGTGTTGCTGTCTCTCCACATCCTCGCCAGCATTTTTTGTTTTGGGATTTTTTGATACAGGCCAATCTCATTGGGGTTAGGTGATATCTCATTGTGGTTTTGATTTGCATTTCTCTAATGATTAGAAATGTTGAACATTTTTTTATATGTTTGCTGCCCATGATTCTGTCTTGTTTTGAAAAGTTTCTGTTCATTTCCATTGCCCATTTATTGATGGGGTTATTTGATTTTTTTCTTGTTGATTCTTTTAAGTTCTAAATAGATTTGTGTTATCAGACCTTTATCAGAAGTGTAGAGAGCAAATATTTTCTCCCATTCTGTAGGCTGTCTATTCACTCTAATGATAGTTTCTTTGGCTGTGCAAAAGCTTTTTAATTTGATCAGATCCCATTTGTTTATTTTTGTTGCTGTGGTGATTGCTTTAGGGGTCTTTTTCAAAAATTCTTTGCCTAGGCCAATGTCTGAAAGGGTCTTCCCAACATCTTCTTCTAGGATTCTTAAGGTTTCATGCCTTAGGTTTAAGTCTCTTATCCATCTTGAGTGGATTTTTGTGAGAGGTGAGATGTAGGGATCTAGTTTCATTCTTCTGCATGTAGCTATCCAGTTTTCCTAGCACTATCTATTGAAAAGAGATTCTTTTCTCCAATGTATATTTTTGTGGAATATTACTCAATTATAAGAGACGACAGTGAACTAGCACCACTTATATTTTCCTGGATTGAGCTTGAGCCCATTATCTGAAGTGAGGTGACACAAGATCGGAAGAATGGGTTCCACATGTACTTGCCATCAAATTGGTACTGACTGATTAACACTATGGTGCTCACATGGTGGTGAGCCAGGGATTTGGGGGATAGGGGCTAGACTCACAACTGAGGGACACGGTGGGCATTGCAGAGGGGAAGGGCGTGCCTCTAACGCTTGCTAGGGAGAGGCAAAGATATAAAGATATAAAATGTAACCAAAATGTTTGCACTCTCATAATTTCCTGAAATAAAAGAAACTGATAGTGTAGAGAGGGCTCCTTTTGGGGATGGGAAGGTACTCACTCCGAGGATATGCAGTCAAACTGAGCACAGGGGAGAGAACGGCAAGGCCACTAAGGAGACACTCACTTGTTCTTTTAATTAATGAACTTGGAGGAATTTCACTCTGATTTTAGTTTTTCTGGTGGTTAGCACTGAGATTGTCCAGTAAAATACTGATCACCGAGACTTAGTTCTCTAAATATTTAATATGTAGAGAGATATATAGACATGCTCTGAAGAATAGAAAGTTATAATTCCATGGCTCTTGATTCTCATTAAAATGTAATTCCTACTCATTGTAGAAAACTGAAAAATAGAGAATTGTGCAAAGAATAAAGTCAAAATTCCCTGCTATGTCACCATTCAGAACTGAGAGGCAAAAAACTTACATGGTCAGGCTCTGAAGCCAGATGTCCTGGGTTTGAATCCCAGCTCTGTGTCTTACTAGCTCTGTAACTTTGAGCAATTTCCTTCATCTGTAAAATAGCACTAAGAAGAAGCATACTATTAATATTTAAGTGCTGTTATACTTCCTTCCAGTCTTCTTCTCTATGCAAAACTGACTTCATACTTAGCTCAATTGTTTTCCTGCCATTAGCATAGTATACTGGACAAAAATGCCTTTTTCACGTAAAGCAAGATGTCCAACCTTTTAGAAAGCAATTATTGATGATCAGAATTTGACTTTGCCAGATCATTTAAGAGTAGATGTTTAACTCCCCAGTGAATCCCTTGCACAATGTAAGGGTACACTTTTATTCAGGCTTCCTCATGGTTCATCCTCATGCTGTTCTGTTTTGCTAAATGAACCCCACAATTTGCATGGAGACTGTGGAAGACAGTGTAAAGCTAGAAAGTATGCGATGAGAACTCTGAGTTCGAGGCAGTGTCAGCTTGCCCCTGCGATCTAGGGACAGAGTCTCTGTTCTGTTTTTCAGAGCACTGTTGCAGCACTATTGCCCAAACGTGGTTCCACGTGAGATTCTACTGCACGACGGGTGAGGCGGGAGGCTCTACAGTCTGGTAGCTTGAATCCAGATCGTGGCTCTATTGCCTGTGCTGTCTTTGAACGAAAATGGGACCAAATCACTGACATTCTGTGTGCCTCAGGTGCCTTTTCTGTAACTTGGGAATAACATTACTTGCCTCACAGAGCTGTGAAATGAGTCAGTTTTAGGTGAAAGGCCTCACACCAGGCCTGTGCAGGGCGAGTGCTCGGTAAGTGTGGATTGTGATGATTGTCTTGGGCGTGGTGGCCGTGGCCGTGGTGATGGTGGTGGTTAGTTACGCTCAAATGTGATGGTTGAAACGAAGGCTGGAGTCGAGCAGGCCTGGCTTTGTAGAGTTTTGATACTCAATGGCTTTTAGGATTTGGGAAAGTTGTTTAACTTCTCAACTTGAATGTTTTCATCTATAAAATGGAGATAATGGCATTTCTTTGAGTTGGTGTCGAGATTAAAGGGGAACTGCTTAGAAAAGCGCTTGGCATTAAGTAAGCACTCCATAAATGTTAGCTATTATTGTCCTTATTTATAAGAAAAGACACTAATAGTTTCAGTGAAAATATTTAACAAATTCCTTACTCTTCTTAAGGGATTAGAAGAAAAATGGTTCATGTCATAATTAAGAAGATTTACTGAAGACCCTAGTAAAAAAAAAAAAAAAGAGCTTTGAAAAGCTAAAATTATAGCCAAGTTTTGAAGCTATCTTTTGTTGTCAGCTCTTTGGAGATTCTCTTCCTCTGGGATAAGAACAGAAAACCGGGTCCCTCTTGCTTTTCATTCTGTGGTGCTGCCCCCACCCCATTTCAAACACAGAATACCATTCCGTGCCACCTGCCTTGGGCTGACAATGCCAAAGAACTTCCTGCCCAAGTTGTTTTCAAGCTCTAGGTCAGCACCATAAATCTCAACAAATCCTCGACAGGCTGAGGATGAGTGGAAGTCATTATGATGGCTTTTATTGATGCATTCTGTCTACAATATAATAAATACCACCGTGGGACACTGCTCTGCAGACAAAGCAATATCCTGGCTTTTTGTGTGCTCTCCCCATCAGCAAGTCACAAATGGAATTCCATAATGTGTCCATTGTATACTTTTTTGAATAAATAAGGATAACAAAGAGAATATGCTGGTCCCATTTAATCTTAGCTCTTAGCTTTGAAAACACAGCACATTTCCCACGCTAGTGAAATGGAGCAGGAGAGGCTATACCAGTCTGGTCCTTGGCTGGCCATCCAAGATATACCTGGTGTGAGCCATGCACATGGTTTCTAGGGGCTCAGCTCCTTCAAGCCATCTGCAGGGTGCGGGCAATGTAACGGCCATCATATGGAACCTAGAAGCATACCACCTAATATCCTTTCGTTTACTAATGGCAGAAAGCTCAACTCAAACTTAAACAATAAAGGGAAAAGTTGAGATATAGGCTTCAGGTAAGGCTTGCTCTAGTTTCCCAAAAGTTAGGACCAAGACCCAGGTTTTCTGTGTGCATTTGCCAGCAGGCATTTCATTCTTGAGCACAGGACAGCTGCCAGTGGCTCCTGAGGCTGAAGGCTTCCTGGTTCTCATGTGTTGGGGGTCGAGATAAGAGTTCTGGGTTTCAGTCTGATTGGACGAACTTAGATCCAATGCTCATAGGTAAACTCATTGCTTCCTCCAGGAGAAGGAATTATACCAATCAGCTCAGACCCAGCTGGTGTGTCTAGGCAGGGCCAGCACCTCAGAAGCACCTGAGCTGCCTGGAGGAAGGGTGGAGCCCTGCAGGAGAATAGGACATTGGTACCAAAAGAAGGGAGATTGGATATCAAAGAGAAACTTCTACAGATGGTCAGGCAGAGCCCTCTTCTTTCTGAAATCAACCAGAAGCAGAGAGGACCTTGAGGTTATGAGAATAAACAAAAATGCCATGCACCTTAAGCCTTGTGGACAATAATCTGTAAGCTCATTTGCTGCGAAGCTGTGCTGCTCTGTTCCCACTGTTACTCAGTAGGCTTTAGTACTGAGCTGATGTGTAGGAAACAAAGATAAAGGAGATATATGTCACTCTCAGAAGTCTAGTAGGAGGCAAAATTGCCCAAATTAAAAAACAAAATAACTGTCTGGTTATCTAGAGAAAGATGGAGGGAGGGGAGCCACGGGCTGGCCTACCCCATTGTATTATGTTGCTGAAGAAATCTATTCCTGCTACCACCCCCTACAGAATACGCCGAGGGGTCCCTGGGGGAGCAGCAGCTTGGTGGCCAGTCAACTCCTGAAATTGGAAGCATCTGTCCTCACGACTTTTGATCTGGGCTCCTGTCAGGAAACCATTGTTTGTTTTCTTCTTTGTTTTGTTGATGGCTTTTTAGTGTGTGTGACCTGTGCCTCCTGTCTGACACCCAAAGAGGCCTCTTTTTGGATCTCACTTTTAGCTGCCCTAGAGGGTAACTCTTCCATGTGTTCCCCTAAATTATCAAAAAAGGATTTTCTGCATGTTCCAAAGCTTATGGTTTTCAGGCTGTCTTTTGTGTAGCCTAGAGTGTTGGTGTCTGTCCTTCCAGCCATTTCCAGTTGGTGGTACAAGGATGACAAAACAGCTGTGAGCATTCATTCCGTATGCCTAGAGCAGGGTATGTATTTTATATGGGTGATGCAGGCACCTGTAGCGCGTCATAGGAGAATGAAGGAGGACATACTTCCCTCTGTGAGGGAGAGCTTCATGGAGAAAGTGGCGTTTAATAATTCTTTTAGAACTGAATCAGGTTTTTCTAAGGGTATGGGAGGAGGTAGCTTCGACACTTGGAGACTTGCAGGTCCCTCGACCAACAGCATCGAGATTACCTGGTAGGAGGTGAGAAACGCAGGATCACTGGCCCCATCCTGGACCCACTGAGCACAATTTGCATTCCAACGAGATCCTCAGGTTGCCGGTAAGCATGTTAAGTTTGAGAAGCATGATTGCAGATCAGTAGGCCTCAGCCTTGGCAGCATGTTGGAATCACTCAAGAATCTTAAAAAGAATATGATGCCTTGGTCCTTTCTGCAGGGATTCTAATGTAATTCATTTTAGGTGTGGCCATCAGTTGAAAATAATAATGCAAAACAAACAAACAAAAAAAAAACACAAAAATCTCCCTGGGTGATTCCAATGAGCAACTAAGGCTGAGAATTAGAGCTCTGCCTGGGCCTCAGCTTTGTGGGAGAAGCAGCAGAGTGTGTTCCAGGACTGAGGGGAGGTCAGCGTGCCTGCATGTTGGGAAGGAAGGTGGCTTGGGGCAGTCAGGCTGGAGAGAGGGCCAGGTGAGTCTTAAAGGGCCTTGCTTGCTTCACTCAATGCAGATAATTGGGTACATGCCAGGGGGCTGTGGAAAGGTGTAAAATGAGGGATGGAGTGATCAGCCTTGACCTTGGGAAGGACCACGCCACCTCCAGAATGGGCCATGCAAGACCAGTTGGAAAGTATGCCAGAAATGATGTGGGTTGACGGGGTTGGCTTCATCATTTGCCAGGCTAAAAAATGAAAATGTAGGTAGGCTGTTTAAAAAGCAGGAAAAAAGTGTCATTAAAGGAAGGTAAAACTTTTTCCTTCTTTCTGTGGTGTCTCTTGACCAGTCATGATATTTGTTATGTGCTGTTTTAGTATTGTGCTCCTTCAGGCAAAGGAGTTCTCACCGGGCAAGTGCAGACGCTCACGGGCACCCCGTGTTTGTGTCCCAGTTACTTGGCAGGGTGTGCGGCTCGCAGGCTGCAGGTTCTCCCTCCCACTCGCCACTGGCCTGAGGTGCCTGCCCTGTCCTGGCTGGAGGAAGAAACTCAATCTTGCCTTCCCAGGGGCTCACCGCCCCTACTGGTGGTGGCCTACCCCAAGGGATTGCAATCTCCGCATCAGGAAATACTTGGTACCAGGATCAGGGTGGACAAGAGAGTCACTCCTGCTAAGTCACCCGCTGGATGTGCCGTGGCTCTGCCTGCTACTCCAAGCCTCAGCCCGCCACATGCCTGGCTCACGCCCTTCCAGGGGCAGGTCAAGGGCTGGAAGGGGCTGTGGTTACTGGTTTGGGAGCAGGAGGAGAGGCAGCTGAGAGCCCTTCCTGGGGCCTGCTGGTGGGAGGTGGGACTTTGCAAGAGGTGAGGCTCTAGCCACCCTTGTCTCCACCCTCCCTTCCCATCCTTGTGCGTGCTCCATTGTCCCTTGTACTTCACTTATAAAAGAAATTTGAAGATAAAATTAAGAATTTCAGGATGGCCCTGCCTGCAGAGCAGTAAACTCCAGGGGACAAGCCCTTCTGAGAGCAGGTCTCTATGCACCCACACTGGGCACAGGCCCACAGAGCTGGCCCTGAGGGTGGAGACCGAAGGATGGATGTGAGGAGTATTAAGGAAATAGTCAAGTTAGGACATGGCAATGTTCGGAGAGGGAAGGGCTGCGAGTCACTCCACGATCTCTGGCTGTGTGACTGGCTAGAGGGTGGCACCATTAACAGATACAGGGAAACGGGATGATGGGGACAGGGCAGGGGTGGGTTTTAGGGACCTGTGAATACCTCCTTTGTTCCAATAGCCAATCGTCCTTCTTCTCTCTGCTTCAATTTCATAGACTGGCACTTATTGAACAAGGATAAACAGCACAGGGGAGAGTGAGCCTCCTAGCCTTCTTCTGAGTCTAATCAGACTGCTCTGAGCATTTTATCTGAAGCAGAATGCTAAATTTGACTCACAAATGAGTGCACCTTCCTATTCCTATAAGGACCGTTTTCAGGGCGGAGTGCTGAGCAGATCCTGCATGCGGGCTCTTTTCCACTTCTGTGCAGGGTGTCTCACGTGAACAGATTTACTGGGCAGATTTGACCTGCATGTCAAGTGGAGATTTTTTTGTAGTCCCAGATTTAGGGGAAGACAAAAAGACACACTGCGCACTGCAGGTTCTAGAGAGAACGGCCATTTAGCTGGCACTAATTTAGAGTTGAGAACCCTCCCCCACTACCACCCCCACCCCTAAGCTCAGAAACTGGACCCACCTTTAGTGTATCATCTGAAGACTGATGGGTGCCCAACAAGAGCTTCAGTGTTCATAGAAAGAGGTGTTTCCCTCCAGCAGGTGCTTTTTCACAGATGGGCTGTGGGGGATTCTCCAGGACAATGGTCCCCAACCTTTTTGGCACCAGTGACTGGTTTGATGGAAGACAATTTTTTGGGGGGATGGTTTCGGGATGATTCACACACATTACATTTATTGTGTAGTCAAACCTCTCTGCTAATGATAATCTGTATTTGCAGGCACTCCCCAGTGCTAGCATCACCGCCTCTGCTCCACCGCAGATCGTCAGGCATTAGATTCTCATAAGGAGCAGGCAACCTAGATCCGTTTCAAGTGCAGTTTACAGTAGGGCTCATGCTCCTCTGAGAATCTAATACCGCTGCTCTGACAGGAGGCGGAGCCTATGTGGTGATGTGAGCGATGGGGAGTGGCTGTGAATACAGATGAAGCTTCCTTCACTCGCCCGCTGCTTACATCCTGCTGTGTGGCCCGTTTCCCGACAGGCCTCAGCTCCAGGAGACTCTCTTCTGTATTCTGGGGGTACCTGAAAGAAGGAAATCCAGCACTGATTGAATGTCTGCCAGGCAGCAGGTGTGCTGATGTGTCCTTGTGCCCATCAGAGCAGGGGAAGGGGACTGGAGGGGAGGGCAAGACTTGAGGGAGTGCAGCACTCAAGCAGCCCGCGGCTGGGGCAGGTAAGGATGCGCGTATTTCCCAGGTGTCTGGGGACAACAGGGAAGATAGCTGTCCTTGGCCATCTTGCTGAAACCCAACAACAGGGCTGCCTCCAGGTGAGGTCTACCCCAGGGCCAAGAGGCTGTGCAGTAACTTTTGACGGTAGGAGCTGCGTGGCTGGTCAAGTTGGGGATGGTGTTGAAGAGTTCTAGGTGCTCTGCAGAATCCGTGATAACCTCGCAGAGAACCAACACTGGGTGCCGGGCCACACAGCAGACGCCAAAGGCCAATCAGTGTCTGTGGGGAGAGAACCGAACCGTGGCCCGGCAAGTAGAAGATGCTTTCCTCTCTGCTGCTCTGTCTTCCTGAGCCCAGGCCAGTTTCCTCTAGTTCTGAAGAAACTAGAACCTAGACGCTTAGAGGAAGGAGGGTGTGAGCTTTGAACTAGATATGAGATTAGAGTGTTGAACTAGACTATGCCGGTTTTATTTGCCTGAAGTAGTCAGAAAGTTATGGAAACTATACACGATGTCATTTAGAGATGAGAAAACAATAAATCAACACACTAGAGTCGAAAACAGAGACTAAACAAGAAACAAAGAAGGAAAAAGGGAAAGAATTGTTCCACGTTTCGATTTCTGTTAAGCTGAGACAACTCAACAAGCTTGTTCTCTTGCGTTGCTGGGTTAATCCTCAGCGGAGCACGCTGTTTCACTTTTGCAATTCCTGCTCAAGTCTAGTTGTTGCATTTCATCGAAGATCATTGCATTCGTAATCATAAAGAGAGATTATTTGTAGTTTTTTTGTATAATCTTGGTCAGGTTTTATATCAGTATTCTTCATAAAATGAATTTGAAATATTTCCTTCTTTCCCTGTGCTCTGAAACAGTTTAAGTGTTTGAGAACTACATGTGCCTTGACATGCTAAAGTGATTCACCTGTGAAATTACCAGGCCTGTCGCTTTTTGGGGGGTGAGCAGGTGAGGCAGTGCTAGTCCTCCTGTTACCTTGTTTGGGCTAGCATGCGGGGGTGCTGGTCTTTCCTTTTGCATAGCATGGCTATGGAGTTGTGCAAGATTAGAACATGTCCTCAATATTTAATTTTTAGTTTGAATTTAAGCAGTCACCAGATGTTTGCTCTCTACAACGTATGGGCCTGGGTCAGTGTGGGGAAGTCTAGCGCTTGCTGGGGCAGAGCAGGTGGGGGACAGAGCATCTTCCTACCTCCAGGGAGAGCAGGATCCCGATGGAGAGCCATAGTTAGGCACCTGATCCAACCGGAGGATAGTGCAATGTGGAACAGGATGCGCACCACGTGTAAATAGTTCCCTGTGTCTTTCACTTTATCTTTGGATAAAATCTGGAAAATCTATAAAAAGGGTAGAAGACCTCAGTGTAGGTTCCAAACATTTTAAGATTCTATCCTGCCCAATTATTTTTCGAGGCACAGTTTCACATCCATTTAATGAAAGGCCGGCCAACCAAGTTCTCCGGATGTGCAATCCTGTGGTCCTCTGGGAATCTTATCCCTGGGTTCCTCCCTATTCTGCAAGTTTGTTCGGGGTGAGCATTAGAAAAGCATCAGGGTCGCCTTCGTCATTTGGTTAGCAAAGCCCCTCTCAGAAGATAGCCTGCGGCAAGGAGTCTCCCTCTTCGGCGAGGCTGTCTTGAAATCGCATCAGCTTTTTTCCCTCCAGTTCTTTCTCGGTCTGTAGTGAATGGGACAGGGAGGCCTGGGTTATTTCAGTTCTGGCAATGGACACCTCAAAATTGCTTCCCTCTTCCCCACTCCCTTTCCCTTGAGGACCTAGTTTATTTCACGCATTTTGACCCATCCCTGCTTCGAAACAACAGCCGTGATTCTCCGCTGAGGCATTTCCCTCCTTGCCTTTTCTGGCCCCCAGGCAAACCCACCAGGCCACAGACCCTCTGCATTATGATGTCAGCCTGGCTGCTGGGCCCAGCTGGAGGGAGGTGTGTTTTATGAAGTTCAACCCTGCACCCTGGGCCATAAATACACATTGTACACATAAATGTACAGCTAACATTGCCCAGGCCCCTCCGAAGCACCATGTTAATAAGCAGACAGTAAGTCTTTAAAATATGGAAAAGCAGTTAATCTTTCCGCTGGCAAATCCTTTGTAGGGGGTGGCTTTTCTCCTCTTCAGTGTAGCTGCATGCAGGCTTCTCATCTCCTAGGATTTGGGAGAGAAAGAGGGAAATTTTGCTGTGGGGCTTCATGGTAAATGTGTTGAAGGCGATACCTTGCATTTGTTGTCATTAAGCGTCTGTGTTGAGTGACTGCTCTAAGTGTCCCCTCAAGGAGCGTAAGCACTAGTGATTCCAGGACAAGACACGAAGTCTGCGGCTTGCGGTGGCCGAGCACCTGAGCGTGGACTCTGAGGTCTGCAGCTTCGGGTCTGAACCTCAGCTGGGCCCCAGTTACTTTAGGAAGTTACTTAGCTTCCCGATTCTTCATCTGCAAAATGGGAGTAATTTTGTCTTATTCATGTAGCTGCTGGTAAGAGTTTATTTATCCTCTTTGAGTTTCGGTTTTTTCTTGGTAAAAGGAGCAAATCAATACTCGTTGCCCTAGCATAACACCGTCCATTGTATATTGAAAGAACCTACAGAAAGTGTCTTGTTTTGTGCTCACTTTATGCATAAATGCCAAGTGCTTACCAGGAAAGTTATCATAGAGGTCACAGAACAAAAAAGCTCACAGGCAAATTAATATGCCCAAATCACTTGGCTGATAGAATTCAATTAAAAGATCAGCTGGAAGCAGAGGGAAAGAGAGTAGGTGCACCTCCCTGCACCCTGTGCTACACAGTGTTCCCACATTCGCCTCGTCCCTCTCCCATCTTCCCTTCCTTTCCCTGCCCTTGTTTTTGCTTCCCCTCACCCTCTCCTGCTGTCTTCGCCACTGACAGTATGGCTAGGAAGACCAGCTTGAGGGTCCTCAGCCTGGAATGGGGGCTCAGCAGGCAGAGGGTGCCTGCAGCCAGTGCACACTTGTTTTGTTGGAGAGCTGCAAGGTCAAGATGGTAGCTTGCCTGTAACCTGCTGAGCAGCCCTGGCATTTATCTGTGTATCACAGGCAGAGGATGGGTGTTGCCAGTGAGTTAATTTAAGAATGACATAGATGAGAGCTAGCACTCTGGACATGACAGGGCCTGTGCCGAATGAATTCAGTTTATTTACTTTTACTTGGTCCCTACATTCCTTCTTTTCTATAGGAAGACACTTCATATGTTCATCCTTTTTCATTTGTGTTCAACCCACATATGCTCTACTTGTTTGGTCCATTTGGTCTGTGTCTAACGTGAGCCATGGTTCACTTACTTATTTGCTATTTATACTTAATGCATCTTATGGATTTTATTCATCTCACTTATTTTTCTTTTTCTCTGTAGCAGGATTAAATATTCTTAAGTAAATACTCCTAAATATTCTTAAATACTCTATGTATGGTTTTATGACATTATTTTCCCAGTTACTATGTCTTGGCTATCCTTTCATGACAGTAGAGACCTCCTTACACTTTTGCCCGCGACCTGGTAGACCACAGAGTGGACATGCTCTTGCCTATTTACCCACTCCCCTGTTGGTGGGCATTCAGGTGGGTGATGGCAATGAACAGTGCTACCAAGAACATCTTTATACATGACTTCTTGGGTTCCTGAGCATTAGTTTCTCTTATTGAGAAGTAAAACTAAAGAAAAAAATAGAACCCAAATGATTTCCCCTGTGATAATAACAAATTGTCTTCATAGGAGCAGTAAACATTTACTCCCCCACCAGTGGTGTAGAGCAGTATTTACTTCTTCAGACTTTCTTCATTTGGTATTATCCTGGATTTTAATTTTTACCCATCTGCTGATAAAATCATTATTTTCATTTTCGTTTGTGTTTCTCTAATTTTTAGTGAGATTGAACCCCCTTTTTGCCTGTTTGTTGTCCATCTGTATTTCCTTTTCTGTGAATTGTGTCATTTTGTTACGAGGTAGGGCAAGCACTTTCCCTTGCCTTTTATAAAACCCAATTTTTATAAATGTCTAGACGATTCTTTATATTTACTCTTCTAAAAGAATCTTAGAATCATTGTCTCAAATTCGGTACAAAGTCCTGTTGGAATTTTGATTGCGATTGCTCTGAATTGGAAGGTTAATTAAGGGAGAAATGACATCTGTGAAATATGAGTGCTCCTTTCCAAACCTGGTACTTCCCCCCAGTTTTTAGGTTGTCTTTTTATGTTCTCATTTTCTTCATAAAGGTACATGTTTTACTAGATTTATTCTTGAGAATTTTATAGTGACGATTGATACTATCAATGGTTCTTTATTTCACAAAGATTTTTCATTGGCTATTGCCAGTGTCAGGCTGTGGTTTTATATGTGGATTATGTAACTAGTCGACTTGCTGAGTTCTTTTATTAGCTCTAACAGTTGGTCAGTGGGTCATGTGGGTTTTCTATGAACACAGCAATATCTGTTCTTCGGGTGATTTGGTGGCATTCACCTGCGGGTAGATTCTCAATGAGCATTTCAATTTTGTGGCAATTGGTCTGCTCATGATTTTTACAGCTTGGCCAAATGTAGATAATTTATACTTTATCCCCAAAGGTATGTTTTCTCAAAGTTTTCAAACTGTTTGCAATGGTATACATAATAGTGACCAAAAATGTTTAAAATGTCCCTGTATCTTTTGAGTTATAATATTACTTTATAGCTTCTTTCTTGATCAGGAGTACGAAAAGTTGATTCATGTTAATGTTTTTTAAACCAGAGTTTGATTCTGTTGATTATCTTCACAGTTTTATTTGCATTTTCTTCTGCTGCTTTTATCATTATGAATTCTGCCATGGATTCAACAAATATTTACTGAGAGTCTGCTCCGTCCCAGGCACAGGCCTGGGTGCTGGAGATAACCGACAGCCTTCAGCAGTCAGATGCAGCCTTGTCGCTGTGGAAACTGCAGTATATTGTGAAGGGCAGACAGTGAACAAGAAAGGAGGAAGGAGGGCAGGTGAGGCAGAAGAAAGGTGGTGAAGTCATCGGCGTCCTTGACAAGGATGGGTTCAGGTGGAGCCGTGAGGACTACAGCCTTGTTGGAGTGGATTTGTGAAGGAAGGAGAGGTACGAGGAAGGGCAGGGAGGGAGATGGAGCTTGTAGATGATTCTATTTGGGAGTGGCTCTATACAGGAGGGCAGAGAAACAGGGCAGTAGTGTGCTCGCTCCGGCAGCACATATTCTAAAATGGAAACAACACAGAGAAGATTAGCGTGGCCCAGCGCAAGGATGACATGAAATAAAAGAAAAGAAAAATAAAAAGAATGAGTTTTCTGTTTCCTGAGGTGGGAGATGTGACAGCAAGGGTGTCAACCGCAGGGAAAGGCTAGCAGACGAGGGAAACCATCTGTGCAGTGGCCGCCTGCCTCTTCTCTGCATCAGTCACACCTTGCAGAGGCCTGAGAGATGGGCTCTGTAGAGGGGCATCAACACTCAGTCCAACGGTGGGAGGGAAGGCCGTGCGTAGGGTACAGGTGTGGGTCTATGTTCGTATTTTTCCATCTTCTTGATTCAAAAACTCAGTTCAACTGTTTGCAACCTTCATTTTTTCCAATAAAAGTATCTGAGGTGATACTGCAGAAATTTGAGTCTGGGTAATTCTCAAATGCTCAAGGATTGATGGAATTTGTTTTTTAACTTTTAATTTTCACCATATATATCTTTTTTTCTATTAATTTCTAATTGTATTATACCATAAAAGAAGAACATATAATTGATGCTGTTGGTTTTTTGGTATGTGTTGTAGTTCCCTGTGTTTGAAAATAGCCAATATTCTGTGTCGTTAGATCTGAAGAGTTTTTGCTCCACACTTTTAATAGATCCTTCTTTCAGCAATCCCTTTTGGTATTTCTGTCAGTGTGCGATTACATACATGAAGAATCATGTCATATCTTGTTAGCGGATTCTACTGTTTTCCAGTACAAACTATTTTATTTATTAAATTTTGTATATTTTTCACTCTGAATGTTTGTGTAAGAATATTACTAAACTTGTTTCTCTGTTTTATTGTTAGTATTTTTCTGATGTATTTTTTCCTCCTCCCATGTCATTCTGCTTTGGGAGTGCCTCTGGCAAAGAGTATAGTGCTGATATTTTTGTAAACCCCCAAATACCTTTTAATCTAACAACCTCACATTTATCATGATTGGTAAAAATCAGTTTAGGCTTATATCGGCAGTCTTGTGTGTGTGTGTTTAATTTATCATGCTATCTTAGATTGATCAAGTTTTCATTTTTATAGGTTTTTTCAGTAATTATTCCTAAATTACAAAACATTATTTTCTATAAATATCCACAGTTACATAGAATCTGTTTTTCTCTGGATATTAATATATAAAACCTTCAACTTCTTTTTTTTGTTTCCCTCAAAACTTAAAATATATTGCTCTGTTTCTTCATATCAGTACTCCCTTTGAGTTGATTTCGTTATCATTCCTTTTTAAGTAATTTGTTTTTACAGAAGCTTTTAGGATTGGGCTGTATCTTCGATGATCTGAAGTTTCACTAAGGCTTGAATGAGCCCTTTCAGTGAAAAGAATAGGATTTTTTCAATCCAGAAAAATATTTTTTCCCTTTGGATCTTCTATCTCATATTTTCATGTCTTTCCCCTTTACTGTTCATTGAGTAGGTGCATTTGGCTTAAACTTGTAGTCAACTATTTGTTCTTCAGAGAGTTGTGTGCTCTTGGTTTTACACTTTTCTTTGAGACTCTGTTAACCTGCCTCCAAGGTGGAAAGCATTGGTTCTCTGCTGAGAGCTGTCTCAGGTAGAGTATTTTTATGTTGATGGGTGTAATCCATTAAGAAGAAGCCAACTGCTGGAGCAATGTCCTTGCACAGGCAAGAAAGGATCTAGTGTTAAAGGGGGAAGGTAAAGCAGAGATTTTTTTTTTTTTTAATTTACCAAAATAGTTAGCAAAGTTGAATATTTTTCTACAGCCAGACATAGTTCTGAAGAAGGGTGGAAAGGGTAGACAGTAGGTGTCCCTGAGTGTGGATAGTGGTTTAGGCATTGAGGAAACATGTTTGAGCAGTGGCATGCCCTGGGTTTCTACTGTGTACTAATAAAATGAACATAACTGAAGGATATTAGACAGATGGGCATTGGGCATTTGTAGAAAGGAAGCCACTGGAGTTGTCGTCTCAGAGGCATTCTTGAATAATTCAACGCATGAGGTGGTAGCAGGTAAATAAAAAGGGGGAGGGTCCTTTTCCATTCTTTATAATTTCCCACAGAGTAGAAGCGTTTTCTTCATTGCATGATTTTATTAATAGTTCACCATGGTGACATACTCTAGAGAATATAATGAATTTATTGAGAGAAAGACGAATGAAGATAAAACTTACAGAGACACTGACAACTTTGTTAGGTTAAATTCTATTTGTTAGGTTAACTTCTATTTACCTGAATTTAGTGAAATACCATTAAAAGTTATGTGACAAGGGTTCTAAGCCTGGGACTAAATACTTAGCTGATCTGTTGGCTCTGGAAGAATGTGAGATTTCTGATCTCTACTTTTTTCCTTCAAAGAGTCAGTAGTATTTTCTGGTGAAAGAGTATTTTTATGGTGGCATTACTTTGTCACTTCAGTGTGTTGGGCTGAGGGAGAAGGAGGCGCCATCAAGCTTACTTCAGTGGGACTCGCCGTCTTAACGGAGCCAGAAGGTCGGAGCTGCTAAGCGGCCTTAGTTCTGTACAGAACTCGGACTTTGAGAAAGGTGGGACCTTCCGGTTGACTAGCATTAATTTCATTCACAACATTGCTCCTCTGTTCCAGACAGACATTGGGCAAAGTGGTACAAGGTGGAGTCTAGGGAGTTCACTACCTCTTTTGCCATCAGTATGACATAGTTTCAGTCTATCCTTGAGGGGTGGAGGAGAGAGAACTCCACCTAGAGGAAGATCAAATGCAATTTTAGGTAATTTTTAGGCTTTGGGAAAAGGAAATTAGGCTTAGAAAAGCCTAACCTCTTAAACTTTGGAAACGGAGGTGATTCAGCCAACTCCGATTCTCCTGTTTTGTGCACATGGAAAACGCCAGTCTTTCCAAAGTGAATTGTTTGAGCCGCACGCAGTAGCCATTGTTCTCTCAGCTAAGCTTGGTGTCGGTAAGTGCAGAGCCTCGTGGAGGGAGGCAACTTTACTATCACCAAGCCATTTCTAAAACTTGCTTTGCTTTATCAGATATGACAGTTGTTACCAGCTGGGGCAGAAGTCTTCCTCATGGCTCTTCAGTTCAGGGATGGTAACTGACCCCTCGCTGTCCTTCTGCCTCTTGTCCCAACAGGTCCTTTGTCATCCAGCAGATCCCAAGCAGCAACCTGTTCATGGTGGTGGTGGACAGCAGCTGCCTCTGTGAGTCCGTGGCCCCCATCACCATGGCGCCCATTGAAATCAGGTATATCCTTTTGTGTGCAGGTCCAGCCACGGCTGCTGGACCCGGTAAGGGGATCGAGTAGTAAGGAAACCTGGGGGAGAAATATTAGGAAGGAGAAAAGTACATCCTTCCCGCTGTTGGAGAGAGAGTAGTTGTTAAGAGGGTTTCATGCCAAGTTTTGACCAGTGAAATGCAGAGTAGAAAAAGTAGTTCCTGGAAACGCCTTAACTACAGTCAACATAATGAATCCCTTAAGTGCGAACGTTTAAAGGCCCAGAAGATCAGAAGGCGTCCGGAATCTTGTCACGGCTTCCATCCTGAGGTAAGTCTGAAAACTGTTCCTGCTCCCTCTTCTCATCAGACTCACAGTGAGATTCTCACAATGGTCAGAGAACTACAGCTGGACATTCTGCTCAAGAGAAAATAATCCCTTTTAGGAAGCCAAGAAAGATCTAGAAAAGCTAGTTGTCCTCTCCTTTCAGCCCCTCAATGCCTTGTTACTTAGTTTATGCTGAATAGTCTTTTCCTATTGTATCCATGTATTTTCTTAGAAATGTTTTTACTATCTTCATTATTGTCCATAGACTGTATTGTATAATAATATATTATAGATATTATGGATGTACTGTAATTTTATCACACACAATGTGGCTCTGACCAAATTGGTTTACTAGTTTAAATTGAAGTTAAAACTATTTTACCCTGCTTGTTTTTAGACAGCCTCTTGTTTATAAGAAATTCACTTAAAGAAAAAGAGGCAATATTAATATGAAACAAAAAGTCACAGCTCCTTTCTGAAGGCTAGCATAAAGAAAAATAAAAAATAAAAGAAGAATCATAGTTTATGAAGTTTATAAGCCTCTCAAACCCCTAACCACATGAGGTCACAAGTGTAAAGACATTCCATTTATAACTAAGGTAATGGTCGGGGAAAAATAAGGTTTAATACTAAGAAAGGTGAACTTATCACAGATCTAGGTGATTTATAAGATAATACCTCCCATAATGCTATAGGCAACAAAAAAAAGTTTAAATCTAGAAAAATAATAAAAATTTAAAAATAACTCCACCTCCATCCCCCAAAATGAAAACCTTGCCTAGAACAATTACTACAGGAAGCTTGGGAAGATATCTGCTCTTGAAAATACCACCAGAGCCAAGTGAGTGTTAATCTCATCTTTAAATAGCAACTAATTTTAATGTTCAGATTATCCAAGTCCTAGAAAAGATGTTAAAGTCTGTGTAGTACTAATAAGAACTTGGGATTTATTAAGAATGTTTTCTTCTCTATTCAAAGGATAGTTCAGTAGTAACATATTATATAAATAAATGCTGAAAGGCCTTTGATAAAATTCAGTGACGATCTCTAATAGAAACTCTATGTAAAAATACAAATCCAAGCAAATAGCCAAAAACACTAAAATTACTTCAATTAGAAACAAGAACTGCTGCATACTTAGCCAACTAAGTCATTAGAGTAAAAACTGCTAGAGTTAATAAGAAAATTTGTTTTGGTAACTGGATATAACATAAACATACAAAAATCAGTAGTTTTTCTTTAAGTTTCTATAATTAGCAAGATAAGGTCAGTGGAACAGAATAAAAAATTTTATATATGACAGAGGTTTGATTCAACGGGGAGAATATAGATTAGACTTACATGGTAAAAAAAAAAGTAGTCTCATAAGAAATTCTAGGGATTGGTGAGACCTTTTTATCTAAGACCAAAAGCTATGGAAGAAAAACAGATCCATTTAGCTGTATGAACATTATAACTTTTTATGAAAAAAGATAACTAAAACATAGGCATTGGCCAATTTATGGAACTTGAAAAAAAATTTTATAAATCAAATAATGAAGAGCTCTTTAAATTGAGAAATCAGGCAACCACATGTAAAAATAAACTAAGGGCACAAAAAATACAAGTCACTGTGTGATCAGGAAGTACAGATAATGATAAAATGTCTATCAAAAGCAAAAATACCCTTTAGCTCTGCAACCTACTCCTGGACATCTTTATCATGGGCAGGGGCAGGGCAGCTATCACTGGCTGAGAGGGACCTTCATTCAGCACTCTTTGTAGTAGTAAGGAACAAATAATAAAGTGAGTGACCATCAATAAGAAAACAGCTGCATAAACTAGAGCTAGAATAATGGAGAAATTTCCATCAGTTAGTGAAGAAGAATCAAAGAGGTTTTCTGGAGAAAGGAGTAAACAATATGATACCATCTTTATAAAACAGGGCCTCCCTCTACCCAAATAAAAAGAAAGAAGACACACATAAAACCTTCTATAGCCAAGTCGGAAATAATCAGTCCCCTCAGATATGGTATTTTACTTACATTCTGACAAGGAAAAATGAGAAGGTCCGTATTTTGCTTTTATAACATGGTCACAGCAGACATCTCTACCCACGGCCCTTTACATCTTGACTGTTGTACCTAATAGCATGCAGAGTAATTAGACTGTGCTGTGCATTGACAGCTGACATCCCATCTTCTCAGCTCTAACTTGAGGATATTTAGATAAATGCATATGCCCATATCATCTAGGTTCCAGAAGATTTAGTGCTTACACTGAAGGCTGGCAAGAGGTCTGGGGAATCAGCATGGCTTGGAAAGGTTAAGGCATCCGGGAGCCGACTTCCCCTCTAACACACCGCTGCCTTTCCCCGCAGGAGAACGCGCGGGAGTGTGGGGCTGCTCCGAGCCTCCAGGCCCCGACGGCCCTTGTTCTGCTCCCTCTGTTGCTGATGCTCTTCTCAAGGTGACACTGACGGAGATGTTCTCCTGGCATGCTAAATCATGGATAAACTGTGAACCAAAATATGGTGCAACATATGAGACATGAAATATAGTCCAACCATCAGCATCTCATGATTTTAAACTGTGCGTGATATAAACTCTTAAAGATATGTTGACAAAAAGGTTATCTTTTTACTTTGCCAGTCATGCAAATGCGAGTTTGCCACATGATAATCACCCTTCATCAGAAATGGGACCGCAGCAGTAGGCAGTGTCCCTTCTGCTTGAAACCATTGAAACCAATTTAAAACTGTGTACTTTTTAAATAAAGTATATTAAAATCATAATCTCTTTGTTTGGATTTTGTCATCACTTTATTGCTGAGAATACAAACTGCAGAAAAAATTCATTGGGGAAAAGCTGCCCATTCCAAAAACCAGTGAAGGATAGTTGTTGGCAGAGCCTTTGTTCTAAAGCACATTCTAGACAAATATTTAGCAATTGTTTAGATGCTCCACTTTCAGTTATAAAAATATTTACAGAAGTAAATCAAAATATCATCTACATGGGAACAGTTTATTACATAGAACCCTGAATTGTGTTGAACTAAACTTCAATAGAAATAATAATTTGGATGAGAACACAAGCTCTCATAATATTCAAGTGTTGAACTATTTGGAAGGAGAAATAAAGAAGTCGTAAATCCTTGGAACTCATTCTGAGAAGACTTGAAGGAGGAAAAGAACAATGACTACAAATTTGGCTTCTGGCTTTCCCCATAAACAAGAGATGAAATTAGATCTCAAATATTTTACAAGATGTGAAACAACCCAGACCTGTAAACATTTTTAAAACACTGGATCTTGTACCAAAAAAAAAAAAAAATAGATTCCACTGGCTCATGGTTACCAAATAAAGTGGAATAATTCCCATGCCTAGGTACAGTAGACAATGCCTTGCTTTATAGGCCAGATATCTGAAAGTCATCTGGAAAATGCTACTTACACTCTTTTAAAAGATGGCCATGTGTGGTGGTTCACACCTGTAATCCCAGCACTTTGGGAGGCCAAAACAGAAGGATCGCTTGAGGCCAGGAGTTTGAGACCAGCCTGGGCAACATAGTGATACCTGTCTCTACAAAAAATTTAAAAATTAGCCAGGTGCGGTGGTATGCACCTGTAGCACTAGGTACTTGGAGGTTGAGGCAGGAGGATTGCTTGAGCTCAAGAGTTCAAGGCCTCAGTGAACTATGATCACTCCATTGTACCCCAGTGGGGTGACAGAGGGAGACTGTCTCTTAAAAAGAAGTGGGGTCATATTATCCTATTATATTTTAGAAAAACTGATATTATCATGCTACCTTATGCTAAAATGATTCTAGTATTCACAGGAATAGCATTTACATTGTTATACTTCTCTAAATTACTATTAATATGCCTTCAGTGCTGAGTGCTATTCTCAATATAACAATACTGTAACACGCTAACCTGTCAAAATTTTAACAACCATGGGACTTCAGAATTGTGACTATTGATATTGTTCACTTCTGTGCACTGGGTAAATGGATAAATTCATTTCTTGCTCATACAAATATCAAAATGTATTCTATTTACACTGATACATTAATATCAGATAAGGAATCATAATTTATTAAGGTAGAATGATGAGCTTCTAAACTCCCTAACCACATAAAGTCACAAGTATGAAGACATTCCATTTATACCTGAGGTGGCAGTCAGAGGGAAATTAAGCTTAATACCGAGAAAGGTGAGCTTATCACAGATTTAGGTGACTTATGACAAAAGTTAGGTGATTTGTAACAGAGAACAAACATATCGTAATGTAACTTTTAACAAAAATAACAGCACATGATCTACCATTTTCCACGTGTAATATAAATATTTACCATTTCGCCCCGTCCCATTCTAAGCGGTGGAATAGCATCATTCTTACGACATTGTTTGTGACACAAAGATAGCATTGTTGAGTCACACCATG
Organism: Lepilemur ruficaudatus; assembly: GCA_963574885.1. Classification (NCBI taxonomy): domain Eukaryota; kingdom Metazoa; phylum Chordata; class Mammalia; order Primates; family Lepilemuridae; genus Lepilemur; species Lepilemur ruficaudatus. The sequence goes on along the minus strand of CAUYRT010090739.1, from coordinate 24,038 downwards.
CCTCGTGCCGTTGTCAGGCCTCACATTCGTGGGACTGACCCACCAGGCACCTCACATTCTGTGTTCCGCGATAGCTCCAAACAAATGGACACTCCATTTATCTACTTAGAAATTGAACAATTTTCTCCAACTTCATGTGTCCTAAGTGCGACTCTCCATCCCCCCATACCAGATTTTCTCCTTCTCACTGACTCAGTTTCTCACACCAAAAACCGTGGGGCCACCCTTCTTTGCACTTTCACCTTCAGCCCACCTTCCAGCCAGTCTCAGAGCTCTGCCCTCCAAACACCAGGCCTGAGCAGCCTCCTCTCCCGGCCACCACCCTGTGTCCTGGGGGCGGCGCACCCTGCACCCTCAGTGGTCTCTTCTCTTCCGCTCTCAGGGATCGTTCTCCACGCAGCTGCCAGAGCGATTTTTCTGAAGCAGATATCGGATCCTGCTCAATGCAATTAGAACAGCATACAGATCAATTGCTGTAGTCCACAGTTGTGGTTCTCAAAGTCTGCAGCTTTCAAAAATCTTGACTCTAGGGGCGGACCAGGCACTTGTAGCTCTGTTAAAACTCCCCAGGTGATGCTAACGTGAGGCCAAGTTTGAAGCCACTGGCCCGTGGGCCCTCCAGGGTCTCGGCTCCGGGCTCTGCCTCCCTTCCCGATTCTGCCGTGGATTCTGCCGTGTGCGCGCTGCCCCGCACTCGCTGGAGTCTGCTGCTCTGCCTCCTGTCCTCTGAAAATGCCAGGCGTGGGCATTCTTCGGGGCCTTTGCTCCTCCTGTGGCGCGCGCCTGGAGGGGTCCAGACCCTGGGCTTCACGCGGCTGCTCCTTCCCACAGTCCAGGCCCTGCTCACATACCCCTTCCTCGGAGACCCCTGGTGCAGCAGCCCTCCTCACAGCCCGGCTGCCCAGGCTTTACTGTCCCTTTACGTCAGTATCTGGAGTCATTTTGATTTCAGTTTCTCCTACTGTACTGTAGCTCCGGAAGTGCAATGACTCCTGATATTGTTTGTGGCTTTATCTCCGGCTCCTAGAACAGTGCCTGGCATATCATAAAAATAAGACCACCACCAGTAATGACAAACCTAATGTTTATTGAGCTCCGGCTCTGTCTGGCACCATTTGAAATACCTAATGTGTGGGTTCCTAGCCCCCAACCTAGGGAGTAAATGTGATTACTCTCTCCATTTTACAGATGGAGAAATGGAGGCATGAAGGAGCAAGTAATGTTCTTAAGGTCACATGGCTGGAAAATGGCAGAGCTGGAATTTGAAGCCAGGCAATTTGGCGCCTAAGTGTGGGCACTCAGCACATCAAGTACGTACTGAATGAATGAATCACCAATAACCTTGTACTGCTGTATCTCAGCATCTCCTCCCCACTGACGTGTTGTCATCTCTCCAAACTGCTTGGCCTCCACTCCCTGCTCTCCAGTACAAAAAGCCTGCCAGCTCCCCTCTCCGACTGCTGCTACTACGCCTCCTACCTCCAGGCCATTTTCTACAACCCAGCAGCCCTTCCCTGTCTTTATTTCTCCTTATATCAAGCTTAGAATCCACAAGCCACAATTGCACTCTTACGGTTACCTCGGCACCTGAGCACCCTTGGGCTGCTGAGCACACCTGGGCAGACCAGCGGCCCTCCCAGAAATATATTTTTGCCTGAGTCAACTTCTATCCCACTTTCTCTAACAAATATTTCAAACTTTTTTCCCACTCCTTAAAACTTGGACCAGCCTCCCCACCCTGCTGGTGCATTTTTCAAAGATAATAAAGCAGTCACCTGAAAGTTGAGGTCATGACGTAAATCTTTAGACAGCATCATATACGGTATTGAGCAGTACAGCTGGGTGGAAATTTTATTACTATTATAAAATACCAGTATTTGTGCTAGCATTGTTGTTAGTATTGAAATGGTATTTTATATATGTGTAGATATGACCATAAGAATTAATTGAATTATTATTAGTAAAATGTGGATAGTCCTGGCAGATACAGGAGAATGAAAATAGTAAGGTATCCTACAGAATAAACTAATCCAAGAGTAGAAATACTGCCATTAAAATCATGTATAGGTTTTCAAGTAGCTATTGTAACCCCACTGCCGCTGCTGGGAATAGCAGACTGCAGAGCACCAGAAGGACAGTATTTGAATAAAGTGTAGGCAACAGAGCAAAAGCTGAGCGTGTTGTTATTTTAGCATGCTTTGGGTAAAACACGGTATAATAATCAATGAATTTACTTTACCATGACCCACAAGGCCCTACACAATCTGCCCTCCTCCCAATTCCCTCCCTGACCTCACGGGGCGCTCCTCTGCTTGCACCCGAGCCGCATGGTCTTTCTACGCTTCGCATGTGCCGGACAGGCGCCCAGCTCAGCGCCTTTGCTCTTGCCCTTCTCTCTGCCTAGGACACTCTTTCCCCCAGACAGCTGGGCGCCTCCCTCCCTCGCCTGTTGAAGGTCCTTCGTTCTCCGTAGTCTTCCCCCGTCTCCCTGTTGACAACTGCAATTTCCACACCCCTCCACCCTCTCCCTGCTCTGTCTTCTGCCACAGCAGTTATTTGGAAATTATTTGTGTCTCCCCAGGAGAATAGAAGCATTGAGAAGCCAGGGATCTTGTCCATTTTTTTTTTTTTCATTACTATATTCTCATCTCCAAGAAGAGTGTCTGAGTCAGAGTTTAGACCTCAATAAACAATTAAACAAGCAAGTGAGCGATGCTAGTAAGAGCAGTGTTCCCAACACAGGGCGACAGTGCGTGTCCCTGTGGTATGGTGCTGTGTGGGCAGAGGGAGGAGCCATAGGACAGTCCGCGTTCTGCTGTCTTGCTAACATTTGCAGCAGGAGATTTCTGTATGCCATGTTAGCATAACTGATACCAACCACATCTAAAGGTATCTTATCAGAGAACTTTTTGTTAAAATGTATAGTTTACCACTAATTATTAAGAAGTAGACTGTAACATGGTATAGTTTCATACAGTGCATATAGCACCATTACTTACTAAAATTGCAAGCTGTGACATTCCATATAATTGGTAACAGATTCAGAAGACATCTACAGCCAATTGTAGTGTGACATCGTAGTAATATTCTTCCTAAAGTGTAGAAACATTTCATATATATGTATGTATATGCATATATAATTATAAAATTCACTTTATGTGTATATACTAGATAAAATTCATAAAAATGTAGAACAGTAGCAATATTTATTGAGGGCAGAATAATAAAATGCAACATAGACAAGATAATAATGTGATAATTTTATTTGTCCTGAAATTAAAGATTGGGCAGCTCCATTTGCTCTGCTTTTGTTAGTAGTATTGGAGGAAACATAGTATTCGAATGTAGCACAGTAAAATATGATAGTAACGGTGTTGGTAAAAACTGCTATTTAGTGTGTGAAGTAGTTTATGATGAGGAAATGTACATTATTTAAATTAGGAACAATACAACACTGCAGAGGATAACAATATCATTGCTCTTATTAGGAGAGGCCATATAGTTTAGCAAAATATTAAAATTATGAGCAGAAAGAGCACGGCTCTATTACTATCAATGTTGGAGTTCATAATAATTTAACAGACCCTTGAGGGCCATGTGTGGTGTCTACAATTTAGGAGCTTTGCAAAGATGCCTCTAATTGGCACATATATGCTGGGAGTCAGCTGGAGGCATTTGTACTAATACGATTTTGTCACATACATCCAGCTTGTAGCAACCAAATTCCTGCTGGGGTCTTTGCAGGCATCATTTCTCCTAATCTGGTGGTTACAAACCCTGGACAACTTTGCCCCCCAAGGGACATTTGGCAATGTCTGGAGACAATTTCAGTTGTCACAATTTGGGGGCAGGGGCAGTGCTACTTGCATCTAGCGGATAGAGGCCAGGGATGGTGCTAACATCCTACAAAGCTCAGGACACCCCCCACAACAAACAATTATTTGGCTATATATTCCAATAGTGTTAAAGTTGAGAAATCCTGCTCTAATCCTTTAACAATTATTAAGGATTTTTGTCTTTACAAATTAATAGATGCTGTGAATCTTCTGTATCCTCCTGTGGCATATAAATTGCAGATGTTGCAAGGGATTCCTTAAATAGTATAAGATATTCAACTACAGGTTCAACAGAATAGCACTCTAGCTACTTAATGTCTTAAAATGGTAAGTGGTGGGCGCCTTCTCATCCAGGCCTCCACAGTCTTCCACTGAACACCCAGGAACGCTCTCTGCCCAATCTGCTTCACCAACTGTTTCATTCACACCCTGGTACTAACTAGGACCTGGTGTTTTCTCATTTACTGCCAGGGTCCCTCCTGCACACTCTGAGGGACAGGGCCTTTTCTGTGCTGCCTGCCATATTCCCATCACTTGGAGTAGCTCCCCAACTTCAATGACACCCAGAAAGTGTTTGCTGAATGAATAAATAAACCACACCCACAATACCATTTATCAAAGTCTTCTATTTACCACGTACCATGCAGAGCACTTTCTATCATCATTTCATATAAATCTTGGGACCACCGGGGGATGTACCTGCTACTATTCCCATTTCGCTGATGAGGAAACTAAGGCTCAACAAGCAAGTTACCAAAAAGTGCTATGGCCACTAAGAAACAGGGACTTATGCCACACCCTTTATCTGTAACCATGACAACATGGGGCTAGGTACCCTAGTTCCACACTGCAGCAGACACCATTTCCCTCTGCTAGGTGGCAAGTCAAATGGCAAAACTTTCTAGTTTAGGATATTGTAATTCAGCAACATTTCAGCACCTTAAAGGCAAAATACAATAGTAGTTTATAGTGATATTTGTGTTAACTATGATTAGAAATAGCAGATTGTAATATGACACAATGGCTACATTTTTACTACATTCAAAATGCAGTGCTTTCTGCCCATATGCACATTATAAGTAACACAGGGTTGTTTAAATTAGGAATCTGCAAGCCTTTTTTGTAAATGTCCAGACAGAGTAAGTGGTTTAGACGTTGTGGGCCTTATAGTCTCTGTTCTGACTATTTAATTCTGCCGTTAGAGCTCCAAAGCAGCTGTGTTCCAATTAAACTTTATTTAAGGACACTGAAATTTGAATTTCATATATCTTCACGTCAAAATATATATTGTCTTCTCTTCACTTTTCTTTCAAGTGTTTTAAAAAGTAGATAGCACCATCACCCTGCAAACTGTACAAAACAGGCAGCAGGTCAGATTCCACAAACGAGCCCTTGACTCTCAACTCCCTGATGTGTATGAAGAATTAGGAACATCCTTGCAACTCCAGACATGTACACTACAACAGTGGCAGTGCTATGGATGTTGTGATGGTGCCGTACAAGTGTGACTTCATGAACTTTAACCTCATACAAACTAGTATTATTTCAAGCATTGTAAGTACCCTCGTACAACCTAATGTCTTTATATTCCTGTAACTGCAAATACAAAAAGCAGAATTCACTATAGTGTGCTAGCATCACTGCTACTTGAATTGTAAGGCGAAGGGTCTAGGTTGACACAATGCAGTTCGGCACAGTATATTATCCTTTCTGTTCCCACAATTACATATAATAAAGTGAAGCATAAAATCACATTGCTGCTGCCAGCCCTGGCTGCCCAAAGCGCAGCCACTTTCCTCAGCCTGTGCTGGGCCGTGTGGCCCTAAACTGTAATGCTGGGTGTCGCATTACTGCCGTGTCCCACTATGTTAGGCTGCCAAGACTCCTATCATAGCATCCTACACCAAGCAACACCATATGGCAATTTTCCTAGCTCCTAATGGTTAGCAATAAACTCGTGAAGAGAGAGAGATATTGCAGTGGCATATTTTTAATAAGATATTGTCACCATGGCAGGATATGCCCCTACTAACCATAGCATCAAGAAGAACACTAAATTATAGTATACTGTCTGTATATTTATAAATGATTTGATATTGTCCTCAAATGTGCTATTCAGTCATGCCGCCACATAATCCTCAAGCTGTGGCAATCACCGAGGCGTAGCAGTGGAGGCATTTACTGTATACTAACCGTGGAAAGCACTTCACAGTGACCGTGTCACACAGCCCTTCACAGTGAGAGCGGGCGCAAGCCGCGAGCAGGCGCACGGGGCAGCTAGACACGGCGGGGCTGCGGTTTGGGTGGATTCCACCCCTTGACCAAGTCACACCAGCGGCAACGGACCAGCCAGGAGTTGGAGCCAGCGTGATCGGCCCCAGAGCCTGAGCTCTGTTTGCTTTGCTGTCACCTTTCACCACGTCCCTTTCCCTTCGTGCTGTGCATTGTCATCAAGACTCGGGAAAGAGCAATTCCACTCAGCCCCTCGCCTCGTACTGTCCATGCGAGTACAGGCTGAGCATCCCAAATCTGAAAAATCCGAAATGCTCCAAATTTCAAAACGTTTTGATCACTGACGTGATATTTAAAGTAAAGGCTCATTGTAGTATTTCAGATTTCAGATGTTCAGAATAGGGATGGTGAACTGTAAAGTGTAACACAAATATCCTCAAATCTAAAAACATCTGAAATCCAAAACACTTCTGGCCCCAAATATTCCTGATAAGTTTCAGCAGAAAGATTGGCAATATTGCTGATCTACAATGTGGTGCACCAATGCCACTCTAGCATCAATTTCAATAGCAGTAGTATTTTACACTGTATGTACTTTTTAAAAACAATAACACTGCCCTCCTTCTAGTTATGAGAACAATACGGCTATGCCAGTGCCACCTTGAGTTGTAGAAGCAACAGCAGAGGTGCTAATGTGGACCCTGCTGGTCTGTGTTGTAGCACATCCTGTGTCTGGGAAACACCTCTGTGACTTTATTTACAGTGAAATAAAGAAACATCACTGCTCCTCAGAAGCAGAACTACGGATCGTGACTTCACCACTCTTACATCATGAAACCTCACAGATCGCCAGCCACACAGGACCCACTTAGGTTCTACGCCATCTCTGACAGTGGACGTGATCTCTTCATTATACCACTCGGTATGATGGTCCTGTGATTTACAGTTTAGCATGTGTGATGATGTCACTACTAAACCATGTCATGCTTGCTTCTAAACGGGAAGCGATCCTGCCAGTGTAACCGCCAGTGTGCCATATCTCTTATTTTAGCAAAAATACTAGCACAACCATATTAACAACTAAATAGCGAGTATTCACTGAAGAGAAACGCTACTTAAGTAAGTACTGAATGGATAATATTCAACTGTGCTCTGAAGTGATAATGCATTTTAGTTTAGCACAGTAGTAAAACAACATTCTGATTGACTACATATATGAGAATCCCAGTATTTGTAATTTATGTATTTATACCAGTATTGTATACTCTGCTGCTTGTATTTGCTATCAATCATGTTGTTATTTTTACTATAATGTAATACAAAAGATATAGGACATATATAGATAGAGTGCAATAATACATGAACAGCATGCTGTGCTGAGACATCTACTTGTTTACATTATTAGTAGGAAAATTATAATGTTCTACAATGTACATCCTCTAATATCAGAGTAAATAGTAATATGCACTATGTTTTATTTCTGTAATTTTATAATAGAAACAACAATGCCATAAGAAATTGCTACCTACAAACTGGATGGCAACAATTTTATTAAATGGAGCTATCTTGCAATTATTTAGCACCTATTAGGTACCAGACAATATATACTAAATATTATGTAACATGTGCCTTTCCTTAACTTTAGCAGGGAACCTGCCCCATAGTTTTAATATTATTAATATTATTATATTAATATTAATATTAATAACAGAATCCATCTCACAGTGTTGTTCTGAGGTTTAAATGAGACAATACATCTAAGTCAGTAATATTTAATAGTTCTAATTGCACAAGATGTGGTTACAGTAAGTTCACTATTAGCTGGTACTATTTTAATTATTTTTACTATTATGTTATACCTCATACTCATTCTGGTAACAATAATACTACCAAACTACTTAGAAACAGTATCACTATATAATATGTTATCAATTATAGGTATTTGAACCAATTTATACAAGCAAAGCTGCTCTGTCACCCTGTGCTACACTGACTGCCTCTCCTCTCTTCTACTTTAATACTATTAATAGTGCTGTCAAGTTGGAGAACCCGTGGCTTCTAGTACGTGTTCTTAATCTTTTGGGGATCAAGGACGCCTTTAAGAACCTAGTAACAGCTATAGCTCCCCAGAAACATGGAACATAACATTTTGCACCACAATTTCAGGGGTTTGAGAACGTTTAGAGATCCTTGTAAGAATACACATTCTAAGCCTCACCCCCAATCTACTGAATCAAGCCTGTCCCTGGGTTTGTAACGTCTCAGTAGAGTAAGAGCGTGGGTGGACGTGCAGGGAGATGAGAGTTGGTGGGGCAGTGGGAGCTGAGGAAGGAAACACTTACAAACGTCTCAGCTAATCCGTGGCACAAAAGATATTGGACATAACGTTTTCCCCTTTTCCTTTTACAAACTGTGAAATTTTTAAAAATAATTATTTTCTTTTATCATAAGTACCCCCAATTTGACATACAATTTCAACTTTTCCACATGTTATTGATTTCTTTAGTGATGGACAAATAGGTCAAACTAATGCATGTATACAAATCAATTAGATAATGACAATGGAGGGGTGCATGTTCCAGATGGGTGGGTATTTTCCCAAGACAAACAGTACCAATCACCCACTATTGACCACCCAACTCAGGCTCTAATTCCGTGATCACGTGAGTTCTCACAGTGAACTTGTGATACAGACATTGCTTCGTTTCACAGAACAACAAAAACAACAAAACTGAGGCTTATAGGGTTAAGTAACTCAAGAAGGTCGCATAGCTGGTGAGTATAGACCCGCGATGCGCCCTCGGGTCACCTGTGCTCTGTGGCATAAAGACGATGCTTGAAGTTATATCATAATGATACCCAGCTGCAGGTGGCTTTCACAGAAAGCACATAGTCCAGCTACCCAAAGACATGCCAGGAAAATGCAAAAACGAGAGAGAGAGAGAAAAGAAGTAAGCTGGTACATGATGTTAAAAACATACAAGGTTGAATTGAAGGCAAAACGCATTAAGACCCAAACGGGCACAACTTGTTAGCAAATGAATCCATCAATATGTCCAAAGCAGAGCTATAGGGAGTACAGCAGATTATGAAGATTGCAGCAAAAGGAGACCTTCATTTGCCTCTCTTGGAACATGGCAGGTCGGTCAGGGTGGACAGGGATTAATTAATAATACAGACCTAATTAATATATATCAGAAAGCATACTCTGAAAGTGCGCTCTCCCTGTGTCAGAGTATCATTTACACAACATAAGCACATGCTTCATTTCCCTGTTTGGTCACCCATCTCCTGAAGGGTGGGGAGTACCTGGGCGGGCGCTGAGGAGACTCTCTGTCTCAGTCTGCTGGGGCTGCCATGGCGAAATACCGTAGACTGGGGGGCTTAAACAAGAGACGTTTTTCTCACCGTTCTGGAGGCTGGACACCCCAGACTAAGGTCCCGCAGTGTTGGTTCTGCTAAGGGCTCTCTTTCTGGCTTGCAGATGGCCACCTTCTCACTGTGTCCTCACATGGCAGAGAGAGGGCAATCTCTGGTGCCTCTTCCTCTTAGTAAGAACATCGCTTCAGGACATCAGTTCAGGGCTCTAAAGTTAGGGCCTCTTTTAACCTTAACCCCGCCTTAAAGTCCTTTTTGTTGCTTAGGTCTCAGCTGATGCATCGCTATGTCATAAGGGAGAACCTTCTTGGCCACTGAAACTAAGTATCCCCCCAGCTTCTTCTGACCCTGTGACCCTATTTTACTGTCGTCAGAGCCTTCACAATTCATCACCTGCATTGTCCTGCCCTTCATTGTCTGTCTTCACCAGTGGGAATGTAAGTTCTATCAGAAACGGGAGTTTTGTATGTCTAATCGCTCTTGTGCCCGGCACTCATGAAATGTCTGTGAATAAATAATGGTCTCGACAACCACCGCTGTCAAGTAAGTATAAACGTCCTCATTTCACACGAGAAGTTTAACCTCTGCAGCTTCAGTCTCCTTGTCGAGGATGTCGCTGCCTGCACCGGTATTGAGCAGTTCCAGGGCTTGCATTCTAAATAGCTCATTTTAGTAGTTCCCATTTGTTACACACTTCTTATATTCCAGGCTCCATGCCAACATCTAATTTAGCCTCAAAAGGCCCCTGTGAGGTTAATTTTAGTCTCATTTTACTAAAGAGACAGAGAAGGCATGTGGAAGGGGAGTCAGGGCCCAAGGTCCCCAGGCAGTCAGCAGCAGAGCGACATTCCCAGTCCCTGTCCCCTGTGCTCTGCTGCCTCACGCGTGTGCATGAACCCTCTTGCCTCCTCCTCTGGCTTTATCGACACCATCCCAGGCCCTTTCATTGCCTTTCCCGGCCTGTTTCTTCCTTTCTTTTCGTGACGTGTCTACACAACTCACACCGTTGGGACTCAGATAAAGGAAACATCTAAAGCACCTTCCCCAAATTGCCAAAGTTTTGTTTGAAACAAAGCCTCTTTCATGATGGGGTTCGGGCTCCCAGTGATTCTGAAAGTTGGGAAGGACAGCTCTGGATTAAAGCAAATGGAAAGCAAACCTTCCCAGGCCTGGCAAGTGTGACAGTGAGGGAGTGATAAGAAGAGTAACAGGAAGCAGCATTTGTCATGTGCTTACAATGCACCTGGATGTTACCAGACTTTGTTCCAGGTGGCAGTGTAACAGGACAGGGTGGGAAGCAGTCGGCTCATTTCAAACCCACCACCTTCCTCACCTCCTGCACTGACTGTGCAGGAGGAAGTCTGACCTGCTCTTCCAGCCCGTGTCATCTCTCCCGGCCGTCTGGGTCTTCTGGGCAGCACGTGCAGCGCCGATGTTTGACTATACTAGACAGGAAGTCCCTTTCAGGGAGCGGGAAACCCTTGGCTGTGTATTCTTATGGCTGACACAGTGGCTCGGACAGACGGAAAGATCCCCGGGCCCCTCAGTGGACCACCGCGCCACCCATCCTTCCCCTGCCCCACCTCCCATGCTTGGCCCCTCTCTTGCCGTCCTCCGACCTCCACCCACGTCAAGCCCATTATCTTCATCCCTCACTGAAAGGACAGCCTCCAGGTCAGCACACTGCCCTCTGGGGCAGGAAGGTGTGTAGAATAAATCTTTGAGTTAGATGGATGGGAATTTGAGCCCTGGCTTTGCTGTTTACAAGCTGAGCAGCTTTGGGTCAATTCCTTAACCTACCTGAAATGCAGTCTTCTCACCTGTAAACAGGGATAATAAAAGGCCTCCTTACAGGATGGTTATAAGGAGTGAACGAGATCATGCAGGTCAAGTGGAAGGGTGATGTGTGGCGCTCACCATCATCCAGTATTTGAAGTTGTGGTACAGAGCCTACATCAGAGAAATACATTCCACTAACAAACAGATTTTTCCACATTTCTGTTTAAAAACCTCCAGAGGCTCCCTGTGTCCACCAAATAAAGCTCAAAGACTCTACTCTCCCAGGATTCCTGCAGAACCAGCTCCCTTGTCTGAGACTCACACTGCCCCTTTCCAAATCTCAAAGAAAAATTGCCAGCCACATGGCATCTTAAGTGAATGCAGGCCATTGCCCCACGGACACGTACGGAACCCATTTTGGTAAAAGCATGTGGCATGAGGCCCAACAAACACCTTGGAACTCTCCTAATGAGTTGCAGTTTGGAACTAGGACTGCTTTTGGGGTTTAGAAAGAATGAAATTATTCTAAGATCTGATGATGGAAAATCAGCTGGTACAGGGAGGTGATAGGTACTTTTATTCTCAAAAGGACAAGGCTTTGGAAGAAAATTTCTGAACCCACCAGAATTAAAATGTAACCTTTGTTTGTAAACTCATAAAATTATAGGTTTAGAATTAATTCGTGTTGAGTTCTTTCCAGTTACCAGTAACCTAATGCTTGGGTCCATTATGCAATCATGACTCAGTAAGTCCTTGAGAACGCCACTTTCAAACACGATGGACATTAAAGGACAGACTTTGCAAATATTTGAAATTGCCAGTTTAAAATTAATTTCACTCATTTCTTGCTGGTTGCCAGTACCTTAGGAGAGTTGAAGCTTTTTCTGTAGTCATGTATGTCACTCACGAGTCTCTTAAAGAATTCATTTGTAGAAAATATAGGGCGGAACTTGGTGAATCCATTGCTAAAAACATAGTGGAAAATTATAATAGAGAAAGGGAAAAAAAGACAAAATAAAAATGTCCCTTGATATGCCAGTTAAATTTCTAAGTCTAAACACTATAATTTAGTTATAGATGTAGACTGCTGTATTTAGTTTTATTATTTATTGTATCTGATCGATTTTTATAAACAACATTGAGATAAAATTCACATACCATATAATTCATTCACTTAAAGTATACAATAATTTTCTGTATAATCCCAGAGTTGCACAAACTTACCACAAAATAATTTTAGAACATTTTTATTACCCCCCAAAGAAACCCCATACCCATTAGCCCAATTTCCCCCTCCTTGCTGCCTTCAAATGCCAACCTTAGGCAACTACTGGTGTACTTTCTGTGCCTATAGTTTTGCTTATTCTGAACATTTCATATAAAGGGAATCACATAATATGTGGCCTTTTATGTCTGGTGTCTTCTACTTAACATAGGGTTTCCAAAGTTCATTCATATTATAGTCTGTACTCTTTTTATTGCTGTGTAATATTCCACTGTGTGACTTAGCCACATTTATTCATTCATCAGTTCGTGGACATTTGGGTTGTGGCCACTCTTTGACTATTATGAACAATACTGCTGTGAACATTCGTGTACCAGTTTTTGTGTGGACATATGTTTTCATTTTTCATTTCTGTTGGGTAGATACCTAGGAGTGGAGTTGCCAGGTCATATGGCAACACCATAACTAACATTTTGAAGAACTGCCAAACTGTTTTCCAAAGTGGCTGCACCATTTTACGTTCCTACCAGCAGTGTATTAGGGTTTCAATTTCTCCATATCCTTGCCAATACTTGTTATCTGTCTGTTTTATTATAGCTTAGTAGGTATCCAGGTTTTGATTTGCATTTCCCTAATGCTAATGGCTAATGAGGCTGAGCACCTTTTCATGTGCTTATTGTCCACTTGTGTGTTTTCTTTGGAGAAATCGTCTGTTCAGATTCTTTTCCCATTTCAAAAAACTGAGCTATTTGTCTTTTTATCGTTGGGTTGTATTAATAGCAGTTCTTTATATATCCTACGTATAAGCCCCTTCTCAGATTTGTAATTTATAAATATTTTCTCCCATTCTTTGGGTTTTCTTGATTGGTTTTATAAATAGAAAACCCTAATGCTTCCTCCCTAGAATTCCTGACATCTATCTGGCTTAAAAAACACTTTCACATTTCCCTGTGGATGTTTTCAAGAACTTCAGGCCTCTTGTTCATAACTGAACTTCTTATCCTCCTTTCCACTATCCCAGATCCACTTCTTTGTAGATCTTATTTTATTCAGCTGACCTTATTTTATTTACTGGCCAACCAAGTAAAAACTAACTCTTCCTAATTCTTCTTTCTTCTCATCTCCCCTCCTCCTTGCCCCCCTACCCCAGGGTCCTTTCAAACACCTAGTAATGTTTCATTTCTGCCTGCGTGCAGGTCTTTGGGATTGCGCCATCCTGCTATAGCCACCACAAAAGCCCCTAGGCCATGTTTCAATCATCTCTCTCCTGAACTTTGTCAGCAGCCTAGTCCACAACCTTGCCTCCACGTGGGCCCCTCTCAGTGCCAACACAATGATGGCACTTCCCTGGGACACTGTAGACAAACGGTTACAAGCACTGGCTCTGAAGCCATGTTTCCTTAGTTCAAATCTTGGCCTTGCCAATTTGCCTTGCCCTGTTTCTCAATTTTCCCTCTGTAAAGTGGGGAAGGATGACAAACCCTACCTCACAGGGCTGTGTGAGGATTAAATGAACTATTACATGACAGTTTCCTGGTATAAAATAAGCATTCAGTAAATGTTAACTAATATTATTATTATAATAATTAGTTCTTTTTTTAACCATTAATTAAAACCTTTCCCAAGTTTCTTTTTCTAACCTGTAGGATAAAGTTGAAATGTGCCGCTTGGTACAGAAGGCACTGTGTCCCTCACCTGATCTTCAGTAGGAACTGAGAACACTACCACGACTACAGAATCCTGGTAGCAGTTTACAGCTTCACTTCTCAAATGTGACATGAGTTTAGAGCTGTGAGGTGCAACTTCTGTTCAGGTACTGTTGCGGTACCACCGGTCGTGAACAGGTACGGCGGGCCTGCTCCTGACCGGGCAGAGAGCCAAGCTCTTTCTACGCACTACCCACCTTAATCCTCACAGCTGCCCCTTAATGGGGCTAATATTGCTGTGTCCAACTTCATAGTTGAGAAAAACAGAAGAGTAAATCTATTGTCCAAGTTGACACAATTAGGAAGTATAGAAACCTGGAAATGGTCCCAATTCTCTCGGATACCAAGTGCTGAGCTCTTGGCTCTGCCTCAGGAAGTCCCTGCAGAGGTGTCCACAGACAGACATTCTTAAAGGGAGTGTGGGAAGGAAATTTTCGAGTGCTTATTTCATGTTTATAATTCCTGAACAGAATACGTCTTCCATCTGGGAAGTCTTCACGCTGTTATTCAGACATCTGAAAATTCCTGGGACTAGGAAATTGTAAATGTAGTTTCTGAAAGTTCTTGATCAGCAGAAATATTTCTCTTTGGGGGCGAGTGCCTTCCTCTGCTGGCTGGACGAAGGCTGATTAATCCACTTGGCTGAGGCCGGGGAGTCTTAGACGCAGCTTTCGCTTCCCAGACAGCCCTCGCATGCGGTGAGGAGCGGGGGCAGCACGAGCAGCCGAGAGAGCCCGCCCCTCACAGATGTCGCTCAGTGCAGCGCGCACGGTGGGCAACCCAGGGCTGCCGCGTAGCGTGCGGAGGTGGCGCGTCCCTACCTGCGCGCAGGAGTCGTTGTCATCCAAAGACAACTGGCGCTGGAAAAATGCTACTTAACTTGCATCCATCAAAAATAGGGGCTAGATTTTCAAAATATACTGTAAAAAACAGCTATTTTGGACTTTAACTTGAAAAACAAGGCTGGCAATTATGAAAACAAGCTTATTTTATTTAATATCTACCCAAATACAGGGCTAGATTAAAATTCTGCCCGCTTAGAAAATATGCTACATGAATTGCGTGTTTTTTTCCCTCAGTTCTGACAAACTTACGTAATAACAAAATTCAATTTGCCTTGAACTTTCATGACATTGCCATGAAGTCTCTTTCTCTCTGTCTCCCTCCCTCTTTTTCAAACTTATTCAAGGATTTTATAAATTTTCCTGAGGGCTTCTCTTAATCTTTGGTATTTAAATCATTCTCTTTAAAAGTTCCAATTACATCCTCCATCTGGTTGATTTTCTCTTTTGGTTTAACCCTGCCCAATCCTCACTGGTCCATAGCTTTAGGTATAGCTAACTTGATGCTTCAACTTTCAGGGACTCCAAGAATGCTTGCATCCTTTGCAAAGTTTGCAATTTCATTTTCCAGTCTGCCTTGCATTTGCATTATGTTGTCTGATGTTTACATCACGCAGTCACCGTGAGACAGATGAACAAAGATGTTGACTAGATGGGTTGGGATAAGAAATGATTAAATGGAGAGGGCTGTGTGCGAGGGGATCATTTTAATGGTGAGTATTTTTGTGTCATGCCTTTGCTTTCTTATGCAAACTCATAATTCTGGCACTTATGATGTGACACTCCTTTTATTGGCATATGGCTTTCCCAATCCCCAGCACAAAGACCCGTTCTGAACTCAGGTTACCTTAAAGACCTTAATATCACATAGAGTTTGCTGAAACCCAAACTGGTTCCAATAGCCAGTAGGCCCAGCTGGGTCTCACCTGCAGCCCCACTGTCCTGCATCTTTGTCTTCATCTGGTGTTTTGCCCCATTGCTTACTCTGCTGCAGCCACACTGGTCTTCTTTATGCCTTGACAAGCCCTTTCTGTCCTCCGGATTTCTGTCCCTTTGGTTCCTTCTGTCTTGAATGCCCTTCCCTTAACTAACGCTCATCCTTTAGTTGTCAGTTCAATATCAGCTTCTTGGAGAGACCCCTGCTGACTGCTCCACCTCCAGAGGCAATTTCCCCTCAATCACTCTTTTGCACACCCATGTTTAGCTCCTTAACAGCATTTAATAAAATAAATAGCGATCTTGTTTGTTTGTTTTCTTTCTCTTTCTAAGTCTAGGACAGAAAGATTTTGTTGCATTCTCCTTTAAACACACAAAGCCTGCCTTGGTCTTTGTTAGGTGCAAAGCGGCAGTTTCAGTTTGCAAAGAGATACATGGGAAGAGCTTAGGGGGAGAGCACTCAATTTCCCTGATTTGAAGAATTAATTCAAATTGCTTCCTTGGAGCCATTGGAAAAATTGTTGCTTCTTCCTCAGATATAGAAACCAACCAAGATATTTTAGACTGTGGGGAGGGCTTCACAGAAAAATTTTCAGGATTAGGGACTATTTAGTCCCTAGAACACAGGAAGTTATTAATTTATGTACATTCCTCCCACCTACGGATTTTTGCCTCATTATCAGATTAATCACCCGGTTTTCCCAGCAAAGGAGAAGAGGGATCATTCGATCATGATTTTTGTCAACTTCTACTCCAAGGGCTCTAAGGTTTACTTCAAGGGTATTTTCCCTGCTTTTCTAAATGCTAAATAAAATTGGGAATATCATGAGGAAAATGCTTCATTGTAACTCATGGGCCATACCGGGATGACCCAGATCAGGTTCTGGTTGGTGCCAAAGGGAGATAGTCTCCAAGTCCTCAGAACAAAGGAATGGTAAAAATAAACAAGATACAGAAAGATCAGGAATCCATGTTTTCCATTGCCCTCGGAAACCTATAAAAGCAGTTGTTTTATGGGAACACTTAGCAAAGCACTGCCCAAGTCCATTTTAAAGGCTCGAAATCCTTTGACATATGGCAGTCATTACGTGTGCTCAGCTGTCTATCTTGCACAACTCTTTCTTCTCACCCCACACCCCCAAGGAAAGCGTTTCTGAGGCACTATATTTACCATGTTTTACAAGAAGCACTTAGTGGCAGCAAGGCTCGGAAGCAGTCTCAGGGAGAATAGCTCCGCCAACAGCTCCAGGAACACCAAAGCATTTTGTCTCAAGATGGAAGCCTTGGGGCAAGGCTGTTTCCGATTAGAAGGGGGCATGCATCCATCATTGGAGTTTGACTTTGGAGACAGGTTTAATGACTCAGATGTCCCAGGCAGCAGAGTGGAACACATTATCTTGCTTGGCCCTTTCCACCAGCAGGAGGCTATGTGGGCCTCATTGGCCTGTTGGAATGTGTGGAGTTTCCTAAAGATCAGGTGATAGAAGTGACAGAAAAAGAAGTCAAGGTGAGCTTTTTGGTATGTCTCTGTGCTCCTCTTTGTTTCAACGATGGACCCTATTCCTCAGCACCAGCAAGCTCAAGGTAAGGTGTTCCTGAGCTCTTGGAAGAGCAGGTGGATACTTCCCCGCGGCCCTCTTCTTCCATCCTTACGTGGGACCAGATGATAGAACATATCCATACTGTATTCTTGGAAAAAACTCCCCAGTGCTGCTTTGATGTGGTTCTTCTCGGGAAAACCACCCAAAATGTCCCAAGGAAATAAAAATAGTTGAATCCAACTGTATGAGGCAGTGCAGCCCAGACTCAGCTCAACTATGGAAGCCGTACTATGTCCTTGACAGTCCATCTTGATCTTCACCCAAACCAAGATGAGCGAGACCTACAAGAAACATACGCTGCCCCACTTTAGAATTTGCCATCTGTCAATAAAATCCATCTTCCATATTAAAATGTCTGGAAAGAAATTCATGTGGATATTTGTGTTTCAAAAATGTTAAGAGCGTCTATCCAAAAAGCACACAATACTCTTTAATTCTCTGCTAGTGGAAGTGTAAATGTGCCTTTCTGGATGTCACAATAACCTTTTAAAAGTGCATTTTTGACCCAATAATTCTATTTTTTGCAGCATTTCCTAAGGATTTCTAACTGGAAAGGGGTGGTGGTGGTGTTTTTCTCCTCATTTTCTCATCTCCTGACAAATTCAGGCTTCCAGAAGAAAAATAAGTACAACTCCAAACTCCCTGTTGCTTTCTTGAAGCCTTTTGGAGAGATGGCCAAGGGCAGTGTGCCATGCCATGCACAACACAACTGACTGTGAATCCTCCCTGGGCATCCCTCTTGCCAAGGCCCAGGCATCACCTTAGTGGCTCACACCCAAATCTCTCTTTCCAAAACCAGCATCTCCATTCTGCAGACAACTCCTCCCAACTTTCCTGTGTTTTCTCTCGAGTGGCCAATTGTCTTTTTTTCTTAAGTAAATTCATTTAGCTTCCTTTTTTCCTTCCAACTTGTCTCTGTATCCATAATTCTCATCAGTACAGTAACTCAAGCATCAAAAACCTTAGAACACAAGGTGGGGGAAAGGCTGTGATGCTTGCAAAAGAAGTCTACCTAATCGCTCACAGTTTCTTAGAGACACACAAAGACTTAAGTAGGTGTGTGCTCTTTGCAGCATTATGTATATAGTGAAAAATAAGAAATAAACTGTCTCTTAATTAAGGACTGTTTGAATAAATTACACTAATTCCTTATGATAGAATGTTATACAGTTGTTAAAAATTATATTTTCAAGTGATTTTTATGACTTGGGAAATGTGTATGGTAAAATATTAAGTGGAAAGATAAAAGCAAGATAAAATCTGAATAAATATTGTATTTCCAAGTATGAATATGCATCTTTTCATAGGAAGAAAAAAGAGAAAGGAACTATATCAACGTTTTAAGAGTGATTGTTTTTGGACTATGGGATTATGAACACATTTTGTTATATTAAAATCTTTTTGCACTTTCCTAGTTTTCTAAGTTTTTCCATAATTTTTATTGAGGGTCTTCTACATGCCAGTACCACTCTAGGGGCTTGAGACGCAGCCGTAGACTAGCTGAACATGGTCCATGCCTTTTTGGGTGAAAGCATTTTTTAATGCAATAAACTCTTTGAAAGTAGTAATGTACACATGTATTTATCTTTTCCTCCAGTATTCATTCACCCTTCTTCTAATAAAGCACTATTCTAATTTCTCTTTTGGAAACCACTTCTTTCTTGTCATTAGCTAGGTAGTTTATAGGGGGATTGACCCACCTCCAAGCTCCGGGAGTGATGTGGTCTGGATGTTTGTGTTCTCCTAAAATGTTGAAACCTAATCCTCAACCTGATGGTATTAGGAAGTGAGGCCTCTGGGAGGTGATTAAGTGAATGGGATTAGTGCCCTTGTAAAAGAAAGCTGCCTCCCCCTCCACCATGTGAGGATGCAGAGCGATTGGACCCTCACCAGACACAAAATCTTCCAGTTCCTTGATCTTGGACTTATCAGCCTCTAGGACTGTAAGAAATAAAATCCTGTTATTCAAAGTCTACCCAGTTTGGTGTATTTTGTTATAGCAGCCTGAGTAGACTAAGACAAGGAGCAAGCCCTGATCAGCTTAAGCCACCAATCTCCCCCTTACAGTAGTACCAATGATTAATTAAGGAGAAGCTAATGACCCTCATCTGATGAGTGAGAGTAATTTCCAGGACGTGTGGGAGCTACACAAAGGAACGCTGTTTATACCTATGGAGTTAATGGTGTAAAAGACATGACGCCAAGAGTTTTTGTAGCCACACGTGTACTCTCTCTAGAATGGCTAAAAGGACCACTGTGTCTGATGACAATATAAAGGAAGTGAGATCCTGGGCAATTACATGCTTTGGCCACCTGGATTAAGCCTTGCCTGAAGCTATCCTTTGAACTTTTCCATTACTTGAGCCAATAAATTCCCTTCATTGTTTAGTCCAATTTATTATAAGTTAGTTTTCTGTCGATTATAGCCTAAAGAAATCTAACTGATAGACCTATGCACATCCAACTGCTTGGTATAGTGACAAATGTGCTGGCTTAGGACTTCAGGGACCTGAGTGCAAGCTCCCAGTCTTCCCTTAAATGGCAGCATTAGTTAGGCCAGGCCCTTTCCCACTCTGAACCCAGCACTTGCCAAAGGCACTAACTGGAGTAGAACAGAGTCCCCAAACTCAAGTCAGGTGGACCAGGCTGATCAGTGACTACGTATCTACCAGTTCTCAGTTTTGAAGGAAAAACCAACTGTTGCAAGTTTTCATAAAGTTAAAAGTATTTTATTTAAATAACTACCCTTCATTGTGAGATTATAAGAGTATAGGGATAATAGTTCATTTGTATTTTATGCCCTTAATTGACAAAATTAGAAATCATAAACTTTCTATAATTCCCTCCAATTTCAATTGTTGAATTATATCTCATTCACGAAATCTCAAAATTTAGAGATCACTAGACCAAATAATATTTTAAGGAAACATCCAAATTTACACGTTTAATGAGTTTTCTATTTTATATGGGTATGCATTCAACAAATATAAATAATTTAATAGAATCCAGTGCATTTAAAAAATTATTTATGAAATGCTTAAAGTTAATAATAGTTATGATGATGCTAAAGACGAAAATGACAAATGAAAAAACATCCTATGTTTATGGATTGAAAAATTAATATGATTAAAATGCCTATATTGCCCAAAGCAATCTAAAGATTCAATGTAATACTTCTCAAAACACCAATGTCATTCTTCACAGAATTAGAAAAAACAATCCTAAAATTTATATGGACCCAACAAAGACCCCAAATAGCCAAAGCAGTCCTGAGCAAAGAGAACAGAGCTAGAGGCATCACATTACTGCTTCAAAATATATTACAAGGCTATAGTAACCAAAATAGTATTGTATTGGTATAAAAATATACACATAGACCAATGGAACAGAATAGAGAATGCAGAAATAAAGCCACTTACAACCAACTGTTTTTCAGCAAAGGTGACAAGAACATACATGCAAGAAATTAGAATTACCATTCGATCCAGCAATAGCATTATTAGGCATCTACCCAAAAGGGCGTAAGACATTCTATGATAAAGACATCTGCACCCAAATGTTTATGGCAGCACAATTCACTATTGCTAGGTCATGGAAACAACCCAAGTGCCCGTCAATTCATGAGTGGGTTGTTAAAATCTGGTATATGTTCACAATGGAATATTACTCAGTTTTAAGAAATGACAGTGAGTTAGCACCTCTGGTATTATCCTGGATTAACCTTGAGCCCATTATTCGAAGTGAGGTGACACAAGACCCGAAGAATGGCCCCACTTGTACTCGCCATCAAACTGGTATTGACTGATTAACACTATGGTGCTCAAAGGGTGGGAGTGAGCACTAGGGAATTGGGGGGTGGGAGGTAAACCTACGTCTGAGCGACATGGGGGGGCACTGTGGAGGGGTGGGATATGCTTGAAAAGTAGTTGGGGAGTGGAATTAGGGGTCTCAATAGGGGAAAGGAATTCCTCAAAAACTGATTCATGTGATTAACTGTACACCTCGCTAAATTCACTGAAAATCATTTAACTGTACACTTAAAATGGAGTGTTGGTTGTACATAGATACAGTTGGAGCACTATGTATGTACTCTCTGAACTACTTTGACAGAGTAGATTTTTGAATGTAACAAGATAAGTCAACTTGAGTGGTAATGTATTTTGGGAAATCAGCTCACTACAAATTGTGACTGTAAACATTGTACTGTAAATGTTTTGTAGTTTTCCCCCAATAAAATTTTAGGAAGAAAAAAAAATAGTCTGATTGTTGTGCCAGGAGCACACAGACTGCAGAAGAAACACTTGTAGATTGCAAAGTGATATTTAAAGAAAAATGCAGACTCAATAAGCATTTTCATGTTTTGTCTATTTGCCTTTCAAGAAAAGATGTTGAATAGGCCATTTGATATGTTAGCTGAATGCAGCTGTTTAGATATGTGTTTGGTCTGCTGTTGAATTTTTCATTAAAAATATGTGGTTAAAAAAAACAAAAAACAAACAAACAAAAAAGAAATGACATCCTCTTCAATGAACGGTCCTGGGAAAATTGGATAGCCACATGCAGTAGAACGAAACCGAACCCTTATCTCTCACCAAACACAAAAATCAACTCAAAATGGATTAAAGACTTAAACTTAAGACCTGAAACTACAAAAATATTAGAAGAAAACCTAGGGGAAATTTTTCTGGACATAGGTCTAGGCAAAGAATTTATGACTAAGACCTGAAAAGCACAGGAAACAGAAACAAAAATAGACAAATGGGACTTAATTAAACAAAAAAGTTTCTGCACAACAAAGAAATAATCAACAGAGCGAGGAGACAACGTACTGAAGGGGAAAAAATATTTTCAAACTATTCATCCAACAGAGCATGAATATCCAGAATATACAAGAAATTCAAACAACTGAAAAGGAAAGGAAAACAAATAATCCCATTAAATAGTGGGCAAAGGGCATAAATAGGCATTTCTCACTTCTCAAAAGGAGACATACAAAAAGCTAACGGGTATTTGAAAAAATTCTCAACATTACTGATCATTAGAGAAATGCAAATTAAAACCACAATGAGATATGATCATACTCTAATCAGAATGGCTATTATTAAAGAGAAAAAAAATCAATGGACTTTGTTGAGGATGTGGAGAAAAGGGGACATTTACACACTGTTGGTGGGAATGTACACCAGCACAGCCACTGCGGGAACCAGTGTGGAGACTCCTCAAAGAACCAAAGAGGGAATTACTGTTCAATCTAGCAATCCCACTATGGATTATCTACTTAAAAGAAATATATATATATATATCTAAGGGATACCTGCACTTTTACGTTTATGGCACCACTATTCACAATAGCAAAGATATGGAATCAACCTACTCATCCATCAAAGAATGAATGGATAAATAAAATGCCATAATATACAGAGTAGGGTACTACTCAGCCATAGAAAGAATGAATCAATGCCATTTGCAGCCAGATGGATAGAACTGGAGGTTATTGTCTTAAGTGAAATAAGCCAGGCACAAAAAGACAACTGTGGCGTGTTCTCACTCATATGTGAAAGCTAAAAAGTTTTATCGCATGGAGGTAAAATGTGGAAAGATAGATAACAGATACTGGGAAGGGTGAAGGGGAGATAAAGACACACAGGTTAAAGGATACAAACATACAGTTAGGCAGAAAGAATAAATTCAATCTTTGTTGGTGGAATAGAGTGAGTACAGCTAACAGAAATGTACTATATATAGTCAGGGGATGGACACTGTAAATACCCTGACTCGATCATTACACACTATATACCTGTGACAAAATTTTTCATGTAACCCATAAATTTTCACAAATAAAAAAAGAAAAACAATAATAAAAAACAAAAGTCAGAGAAACATTCACTTCTGAATGATTTTTTGTTTTTATTTCAGGAGGGAAGCTGTTAATTTTACCTAATTTCTTTTTCAGTTAGTTCCAGCCAACTTGTAAATACTGTCAAAAATCCTTTCTTTGTAATTCTTTAAAATCCACAATTATTAAAAGACTGAGAATCTATTTCCCATTTTTATACAGTCATCCTAAGCCAATAATTCAATAATTGACAATTTTCCCTTACAGAGGAAATCCTCTACCTGACTGCAGAATCGGAATTTATTTTTCCAGGAGCTTCATTCCACGTTCCTGGAGTGAGTTATGATTGGTTTAGAAAGTTGTAAAAATTTTTTTGTTTTTATGAGATAATTATCTGAATGATGAGATTTAATAATATGTTTCTCAGCCTTTATGCATGGTATGTAATCGTCATCCTGACTTCATGTGGAATTCCTTTTTAAAAAGTTGTAGTTTACTTTGGTGGCGAAGCAAATTCCATTCTAGAGGATAAGGTAAAAATCATAGAAAGATAGCAAGTAGACACGCCTGAAGTGACAATTCTTCTATTAAAAAACAAAGCCAAACAATCTACAACTAAGGAAAAAGTTGAAATTTTATAACCTATTAGAGTTTAAGATTCAGTTTG
>CAUYRT010090737.1:0-10653 GCA_963574885.1 Lepilemur ruficaudatus | reverse complement strand
TCTCGCTCTTGCTCAGGCTGGTTTCGAACTCCTGACCTTGAGTGATCCTCCTGCCTCTGCCTCCCAGAGTGCTAGAATTACAGGTGTGAGCCACCATGCCTGGCCGAGTTTAATTTTTGTTCATGATTTTACTTTTATCATTTGATTTTATTCAAATAATTTTATTCTAACTCTTAAGATGGATGCTTAACTCAATTTGCATCCCTCCTTTTCAAAAAATATAAGCACTTGAGGCTGAAGACATCCCTCTAAGTTCTCTCTAGGTAATGTATAAAAGATATATTTTGAACCAAGTTGGTTAATTAAACATTAGAAGAATCTACTGATGTAATTCACCACATTAAGAGAGTAAGAAGGCAAACTAAAAGCTCATCTCTCAAACGAGTCATAAAAAACTCTGAGGGAAAAAAAAGACTCAGCAGATGAGGACAGAAAGCACATCAGTTTTCTCTTAACAATGTTATTTTTACTTTAGGCCCCCCCTGCCCCATTTGAAAGCATCCGTAAGATGTTAGGGTAAGACTTTTGCCACCATTGCATAATGTCTGCTAAGTATTACTATAGAGTTTATATGTTCTCCTCCCTGCTCAGAGCCCCAGTGCTGATTCTGTGCTTAGGACAAACAATGGAAGAGCCATGAGGGTGCTTCCTGCTGTGCAGACGTCAGCCTCGGCAAGAGAAGGTTGGTGTGATGATATGGAACAGAACACACCTAGCAGGATGAATGTGCATTTAATGAGAACCTATAAGGTTTCAAGTTTATTATGTTAGGTGCCCAGGATAAAAGGTGAGAAAGATGCTATCTGTGCCATGTAGGAACTTAAGTCCAATGGAGGATCTGGGAGGACACACAGGGTAAATAAGTAATTACAGAATTACCAGCATAAATCCCTGTGTCCTCTTAATTCTACCTTCTACTTTTCTTCATTTTCACTGATACCTTATGTAATAAAATATAATGAAACTTCACTTTGCTTGATGGAGAGGTTTTTCTTAAATGAAATAGTTCTCAAAAGCTAATAGCTAATCAAGTATGAATATTCTTCCCTTCCTCTAATCTGCTCAGCACTAAGTAATCTTAAAATTACATTATATACTTACTGCTCCTTGACAGAAATATGTGAGCTGATACAATAGAGATTTAACATTTTAATAACTATGAAAGTTTTAATATTTATATGATTGTATTAATGTGATGGTGGTAACTGATCTCTTGAATAAATATTTGTTTTTGCCACATTGCATCATGTTGCTGTGCTTTTCTAAAAGCAGAGAGAACTATTTTTATTGCTCTGCCTAATAATGATAAGATGACCAGCATGGAGAGCTGGTTTGTGTGGTTACACCCTGTTGGCTTGCTTTCCATAATTGCAGACAACATGATTGCTCTGGCACAAACTATATTTGGAAAGTAGAAGAAATGATATGAATATTCTTCTTCTTTTTTTTTTTTCTGAGACAGAGTCTCACTCTGTTGTCCGGGCTAGAGTGCCGTGGCATCAGCCTAGCTCACAGCAACCTCAAACTCCTGGGCTCAAGCAATCCTACTGCCGCAGCCTCCCAAGTTTCTGGTACTACAGGCATGCACCACCATGCCCGGCAAATTTTTTATATATATACTTTTAGTTGTCCAGCTAATTTCTTTCTATTTTTTTAGTAGAGACAGGGGTCTTGCTCTTGCTCAGGCTGGTCTCGAACTCCTGAGCTCAAACAATCCGCCCGCCTTGGCCTCCCAGAGTGGTAGGATTACAGGCGTGAGCCACCATGCCCGGCCAGATATGAATATTCTTAATTAGTGAATGACCCTTTAACCCTGAACCTGTTTATTGTTTTTCCAGTTTTGAAGAGTTTTTGTAGTTTGGGAACCTCAGAGTAATTTCAAATTAGATTCAGTTTTTAGTAACTTCCATCATACCATTTTAGAACTGTCTCTTTAGCTAGCCCTTGTTTCATTGGCTTTTGTTGTTTTGGCCTGTCTCCTGTATAAAGTAATCCACTAAGAGCAGAGAAGGTATACATAGCACTTAAACATGGTCCTTCACCTTTGGAACCTAGCAGTTTGGCTGGTATATAAAACTAACTACCTTACAGACCAGACTGTACTAAGTACGGATAATGTATTAGTTCTGAATAGCACTAGGAGAACAAATTCTAAATAAAGGGAATCACAGAAAAGATGATAGATAATTGATGTGGACCTTGCTTTCAAGACTTTGATAAATGAAGAGGAAGGAGGGCAAAAAAATAAAAATTAAAAAGAAAAAATGACTTTGACAAATGAGAAAGGAGAGAAGAGAATTTCAAGGGTGGAGAGCAGATGAACAAGGATATAGAGTATACACTGGTAATGTGAATGGCATGCTATAAAATGGCAGATGGCCCCATGTGACTAAAATATAGGGAGATTCTACATGGAAAGATGCTGCTGATTGTGGTGGGTGATAGGACTGGGTCTTCTAGGGGATATGCAGCCTTGATAGCACACTAAAGTATATGGATTAAAAAGAAAAGTCATTGGAGTACTTTAAAATCAACTGGAATGTCTTCCTGATGTTCGGGACTCTTCCCAACTGCCTCCATCCTTTATGAAGAAAAGGTAGGTATAAGTGGATAGGTAAAGATAGGTATAAGTAGGTATACTTCAAAAAGTATTTGAAGTATAATGATGTCATTGTGTTGAATAAAAGCAGAAACTGTTTTGTTGCTCTCTGCTTCTGTTTCTGGTGTTCTGTGGCACTTAGTGTGATCCTAAGTCCACATTTAAAAGTTACTTTTTTTCTCTGATTGTCATTTTTGTCATCTGTTAAAGTCAAGGAATTGGATCCTAGATCATTTGAACTAATGTTTCAAAAAAGCCTTTAGATATCTTAAGTGGTTAGAAATAGTTTTTGGATAGGTATAGGCTGACTCTGAATGTTATTTTGTGTTAATTAGAGGGAGGAAGGATAAGTGGGATAAATAATAAAGCTTTTTAAACATGCTTTCTCTTTTTCAAAAATTTGGGAGTGTTATGTTTTATTGAGAATCTTTTTAAGATTCATTCTTAAAATTGAGAAAATTAAAGATTCACTCTTAAGGATGGTTGTATCAGAAATGTAAGTGCTGTGTCATTGTCATCTCTTGTTTTGGCCTGTGTAACCAGACTGCAGCAGACATGCTGTCTGTATCACGTGGCTCACAGTGGGCGGTATCTAGTGTAGATGATTCTTCCTGGAAAAATAGATTGAAATTCACTTGAACAGAAATGTAGCAGGCAGGTGTCTGTTTACAGATTCAAAATGGATTCAGTCAGGACTGAACACAAGCTGCCTGGATAGTTCCTGTAAGTAAGCAAGCTAGGCTGTATGCGCATATGTCTGTGCATATGTATGCAGTATTTTTCTATTCAAAGGATGGGGCTCCCTAAAATAGGAGAGGGGAAAGGAGCTCCCTGTTTGGGGACTAGAAGGAAGTAAAATGTAACTTCTTTTAACCTGTACCAGTATGTTCTTTCACATAGGAATGTAGCTGTGTGATAGCCTCAGCTATTCTAGTAATCAAGGGCTTTCTCGTATTGCTAATCCTATGATGAACAGGACAAATGGTGATTACTAACAGAACCCTGCCAAGCCTAGAAATTACATCAGTTTGTAATAGCACAGCTGTTGTCCTTGAAGTATGTAGGGAGGGCACCTAGGGTGGAAAGTTAATATATTCTACAGGGGGTTTGGAGTTTATTGCTCAGATAGTCAAGATCTTCCTGAGTTGTCTATTACCATTTGCAAGCCTTGTTCTGAGGAGGAGCAGGAGAAATTCTGATTTGCCTCAGGGATCATATCCACCTGTGAACTGTGCTAAGTTGGGGGCTGATGCCTCCGGAGATCCTTGCTGAAGATTTGGTTTCACTTTGAAAGAAATAGCACTTTGATTGAAAGTATAAGTCAAGGTTTTTTTGTTAAATAAATTAAAAATAGAACACAGTCACCATACAAATAAGGTTCAGCTTTATAATAGGCCTCTGAAAGAAATTAATTAAAAACAAATAAAGCTACTATTTAGTAACTGAAAGCTTGCTAGGTAAACTAAAAAAATCTGATGTTGAATATGAAATTATTATGAAGCAGGCTATACGTCTGACCATGTCAGGATTATAAATTATCTCCAGCACTGGCTGGGACGCTGGGTTCCTTACAAGCCTAAGGAACATGCACTGTATTTTGGCCATAGTATCCTCAGTAATTTCCTAGGATAGCTGTGTTAGTGTTAGCTTCAGAATTCTCTGTTGTTTAAATCAGTCATGCAAAAAAATAGTATAAAAGAAAATACTAGTCCAGATACATATATAGTTCTATGTCTTGTCTATAACCCACCCCCCAAAAGGACAGGATAACAATTATAGAGAAAACTTAAATGAGCATTATGAGCAGTCTCCTACCTTTAATAATTATTAAAAGATTACTAAATTGGTTGATTAGAACTCATGATGTACTTTTGCCTCAGAAAAGCAATATTATAAATGATAATTTTTTTTCTAAGCTAGTCCAAGTCATTGAGGAGAAAGTTTTCTTTCAAAACTGACAGGAGGCATTATTTTGAAAGATGTCAAGTTTGTCTTTGGCATTGTATTAATAACTCTTTCACCTCCAAGTCCCTGGATTTGCTCCTCCCTACTTTGATACCTTATCTATATCTGCTTTTTCCCCCTGAAACTTCCATGTTGCTAAATTATTTTTCTCCCTTTTCACACCAACAACTCAGACACCTTCAAAGGTATGAACAATGGTCCTTCCAGGGGTATATGTTCTTTTACCTATTTGTAAATTAAGAAATGGGATTCTATATGTTTTAAAAGAGAATGTTGGCTACTAGAAACAAATCTTGGTAGAAATTTGGCTAATTTGATAGTGTGAAATGAAAATATCCCACTGATTAGGAAAATTGAGTATGATGGTGGGAGTTAGGCTTCTGTTCTTGCTTTTCATGAGTCTTCTTCCTTCATTTTGTCTTCATAGCAACACCTTTCAAGGGGTAAATGAGAGAGGACAGAGGCAGCAATGGGCCATTTGTAAACTAGATTGCCAATTTCTTATCAGACAGAATGAGCACAGATCCCAAATGACTGGCTATAGATGAGACTGACGTAAAATTTTGGGGAGGGCTTCCTGGAGCTTAAAATGTTGCTGAAACCTTCTGTGTATTTAAGTTAGATATGAACAGAATTTAATCTGTATAGACCTGTAAAGTATTTTTATTTCAGTAATTAATTCCAAAGTTTAACTATTTAAAATAAACCATACAACAGAGAAGGTACTTGTGACCTTATATATTCTTATTTACTGTTTATGAGCTCATATCTATTAATAGTGAGATGGTAGTTAAGCAACCAAGATTCTGTTCTACACTTCATCATCATCATGTCATGTAGTTTCTTCCTGCCTTAGTTTACCTATTTTTAAAACCCTTCTCAGTATATAGTCCACTTCAGGCATATGGTCAGAATAAAATATCAGATGTCCAAAGTGCTATGCCTGAAAACTGTGTGTTCTCTTAGTACCTGGTTAGATAATATGAGCTTATTTTCCAACTGAGTGGTATCAAGTCTCCTTTGATATTAGCCAGGACTGGGTGGAGTTTCTTAGGCTCCAGTCAGATTGGCTCAAGCAGAGTACCTTGCATGGGTGAAGTTGTTTTCATTCCCTCCGTTTGCCAAAAAAGCTTTTGCCTTTTAATAAGCAAACCTGAGCCTGGTTGTAATTGAGAGTACCTGATATAAGAAATAGTAGTCATACATATTTATATTGGGGGTCTGTATGAAGTTTGTTTATTTATAGCTAACTAAAGTGAGGAAACTGAATTGTAAGTAGCTTATAGAATAATCAACTTCAGGAATCATTTAACATAATACTCTCATTTTACAGATTAGGAAACTCAGACCCGGAAGGTGACTCACTCAAGGCCACAGTGAGTGTCATATTAAACTAGTGCTTCAGTGAATCATGGGAACTTTTTTACCCAGCTTTCAAATTCTCTTGCCTCCTACTCACAAATCCATTTAAAGTTAACTTTATTATTTATATGGATAGAAGAGGAATGGTATAAATGGTCATTTTTTTTAGAGTAGGTACTTCTCATTCACAAGGGTATTTTTTTTTTTTTTTTTTTTTTTTGAGACAGAGTCTCACTGTGTTACCTGGGCTAGAGTGCTGTGGCATTAGCCTAGCTCACAGCAACCTCAAACTCCTGGGCTCAAGTGATCCTTCTGCCTCAGCCTCCCGAGTAGCTGGGACTACAGGCATGCGCCACCATGCCCGGCTAATTTGTTCTATATACATTTAGTTGGCCAATTAATTTCCTTCTATTATTAGTAGAGACGGGGGTTTCGCTCTTGCTCAGGCCGGTTTCGAACTCCTGACCTTGAGCAATCCGCTCGCCTCAGCCTCCCAGAGTGCTAGGATTACAGGCGTGAGCCACCGCGCCCGGCCCACAAGGGTATATTTTTTGATCTTCCTGAATATCCAGATTTGAAAATAATACTGTATCATATCCTTTTGTGTATAAGATGCATAATTAAATGTTGAGGTCATAATAACTAAATAGTAACTAACTTCACATGGTTCTGTAAATGCCAGGTGCAATTCGTACATAAATTTATTAAAATTAATTCTGGAATACTTACAGAACTAGTTTAACAAATCTATAGCATTTAAGGAATGTATTGTTTTTGTACATGTTTTATAATTTAATAACTAAGATTGGGTAATCTCTTTAATTTATTGAAAACTTGGGCTTTCTGGCAAAAAGCTAGTACTTTCACTTCCAACATAGTACTAGCATTCCCTTTATAGGATCATTTTCCGTAAGAGGACTTTGTGTATATGTGTGTATTCTTAAATCATTCCTCTATTTATATGTGGTGACAAGTAAAGAATGGCTAAACTCTTGAGATGCAGATGCTGGGTAGTTGGCTAGATGCACTCATAGCCAAGTGACCTTCCCACTTTCCAATTGTATAATTGTCTATCAGTTTTATCTTCTTAGGCTGAATTTAAGCTGCTATTAATATTCCATGAATCACACACAGCCCAGGAAGTGGTCTGGGAGTGTGCGTGTTGGGGAGGGGGAAAGATTACAATAGATAAAAAGCTGCCCTTTGAGAATTTGCATTCTGGTAAGTGATATTTGAAATATACTGGTGTTTTTTTTCTGTATTTTCACTTGTGTCCTAAATTAGTAAAAAATTTTGAGTAGACTACATTATATA
This sequence comes from Lepilemur ruficaudatus, assembly GCA_963574885.1. Taxonomy (NCBI): domain Eukaryota; kingdom Metazoa; phylum Chordata; class Mammalia; order Primates; family Lepilemuridae; genus Lepilemur; species Lepilemur ruficaudatus. The sequence goes on along the minus strand of CAUYRT010090737.1, from coordinate 3,413 downwards.
AACGTCATTGCTGTATATTGCTGGGGAAAAATAAAATCTGTTGGGCTCTTACTGTATGTTGTTAAGGATGGCACAGGTATCCTTTAAGTTCTCTTTCCCCATCAAGCTGTTAAATTATAGACATCTTTTATTATATTTGGTATTTTTGGTTCACACAGCTCTCAAAGGCAAACTGGTAACAATGGTTATCCGTAATAGAAAAGGCAAAAGCAATTACTTTTCATGGACTCCTTTGACGTTAGAATTTGTCAGGCTTTTTTTTGAGACAGAGTCTCACTCTGTCACTTGGGCAGTGGGACAGTCATAGCTCACAACCACCTAAAACTCCTGGGCTTAAGCAATCCTCCCATCTTAGCCTCCTGAGTAGCTAGGACTATAGGCATGTCACCACACCTGGCTAATTAAAAAAAATTTTTTTTTTTTTTTAAGAAACAGGGTCTTGCTATGTTGCCCAGGCTGGTCTTGAACTCCTAGCTTCAAGCATTGCTCCTACCTTGGCCTCCCAAAATGCTAGGATTATAGGTGTGAGCCACCATGCCTGCCTGGCCTTGTCAGGCTTTTAAAAAGCTCTTTAATTTTTCTGTGTTTTCCCTGGCATGATCTAGAGTTAAAATAATACTTTATATGTAAAGTAGGGTAGGTGAGCATAGAATAGGGCTTCCTACCCTACCCTTCCTACCCATGTGTTACAAATGGGTTATAGGTGTGCCACTTCTACTATACAAACTTTTTTTTTATTTCAAAATTTTTATGGGGGTATAAACCTTTAGGTTATATATATTGCATTTGCACTGCCCGAGTCGGAACTACAAGTGTGTCCATCCCAGACCGTGTGCACTGCTTAAACAACCATTCAAATAACTCTAACAGTTGAAATTATGTTTGAACTTCTATTTATGGTTCCCTCAGAAAAGCTGCTGAATTCTGGTTTTTTTTTTTTGTTTTTTTTTTTTTTGAGACAGAGTCTCATTCTGTTGCCTAGGCTAGAGTGCCATGGCGTCAGCCTGGCTCACAGCAACCTCAAACTCCTGGGCTCAAGCGATCCTCCTGCCTCAGCCTCCCGAGTAGCTGGGACTACAGGCATGTGCCACCATGCCCGGCTAAGTTTTTTCTATGTATTTTTAGTTGTCCAATTAATTTTTTTCTATTTTTAGTAGAGACGGGGTCTCGCTCTTGCTCAGGGTGGTTTCGAACTCCTGACCTTAAGCGATCCGCCTGACTCGACCTCCCAGAGTGCTAGGATTACAGGCGTGAGTCACCGCACCGGCCTGAATTCTGAATTCAAGCAGTGGTTATTCAAGTAGTGGAATTTGATAATTCTAATAGTAGAAATCAGTAAATTTAAGATGGCATTTGCTGCAAACAACAGCTCTCTCATGTCACAGGATTTCTATCCCCTACCTTAAATAAAGTTTACCCCCTTTGGTAGCAAAGCTGCCAGTTTTTGTCACTAGCCACACACTGGGAAAAGTATAATTCTTGCTGGCCAAGTTGGTCATGGGCTGGGATGGGGATGGGAGCAGTTCTAGATAAGAGGGTCATAGACTTTGGCTGATCTTACCTGAAGCTCAAGCAGATTTCAAGAATGGAAAGCTTCTCAACTTTATGTTCTGCAGTTTGTTGATTTCCAGTGCTTTGGAATGGCTGATCTTGACAATTTTGTCCAATTTCATAGTTTTTATGGAGAGGATTCACCAGTTTCTCTTAGTGAGAGATTATGTCTTCATTTGATATAATTTGCTCTTGTTACTGTTTTTTTCCTAATACATTGACTAAATTGGGTTTAACTTTCTTGTTATAGTTACCAGATAGAATTAATTTTGTTAATTTTCTCCATTATTTATTTATATATTTATTTTTGGCCTTAGTGTTAACAATTAGTCACAGTGTGATTTTTTTTTATAGGATTTTATGACTTGTTTTGGGAAATTAAAAATATTTCTATCGCAGTCCATTTGGGCTACTATAAAAAATACCTCAGACTGGATAATTTATAAACAACAGAAATTTATTTCTCACAGTTTTGGAAGTTGAGAAGTCCAGGGTCAAGGTGCTGGCAGATTTGTGTCTGGTTAGGACTGCTCTCTGCTTCTGAGATGGCACCTTGCTGCTGTGTCCTCCAAAGGGGAGGGAAGCAAAACGGGATGAACGTTGTGCTGTCACCTGGCGTTATTATTGACTATAGTCATCATGCTGTACATTAGATTTCTAGACTTATTTATCCTATGTAAGTGCAACTTTGTACCCTTTGACCAATAACTCCCTTGTTTCTCCTACCTCTCCACCCCTATAACCACAGTTCTACTCTGTTTCTGTGTATTAGACTTTATTAGATTCTATATATTAATAAAAGTTAAGGTCATACAGTATTTTTCTTTCTGTGTCTGGCTTATTTCACTTAACATAATGTCATCCAGGTTCATCCATGTTGTTGCAAATGTCAGGATCTCCTATTTAAAGCGGAATAACATTCTATTGTATATGTATACCACAATTTATTTATGTGTACATCTGTTGACAGACACTTGGGTTGTTTACTTACTTACCTTGGCTATTGTGAATAATGCTGCAATGAACATGGGAGCAGAGATATCTCTTAATTACCTTTTTTTTTTGAGGTAGGTAGGGTCTTGCTCTGTGGCCTGGGTTAGAATACCATAGTGTCACTGCAACCTCGAACTTGTGGGCTCAAACAATCCTCCTGCCTCAGCCTCCCAAGTAGCTGGGACTACAACATGTGCCCATACCTAGCCATACCCAGCTAATTTTTCTATTTTTTGTAGAGATGAGATCCACTCTTATTCAGGCTAGTCTTGACCTCCAGCGATCCTCCCACCTTGGCCCCCCAAAGTGCTAGGATTACAGGCTTGAGCCACTGTGCCTGGCCAATTGCCATTTTTTGAGACCTAAATGAACTTAATAAAATTGCAAGTACTACAGTGACAGAATTTATGGCTTCAAAGCAGAAATTCAGCTTTGAAAAAGTGAAGTTTTAAATGAATCATTTCATAAAAGGGTAATGTTTAGCTCTTATTTCTTCTTAAGGAGTCAAATTTTATTAAAACTGGTAGTGTAACATCTATGTATGCTCAAAGCAAGCTTCATTATTTTCAAATACTAGATATGAAAAATGATGATTTAGGAACTCATTAGTATAGTCACATTGGTTTTAAAAAGAGAAATCAGGCCAGGCGTGATGGCTCACGCCTGTAATCCTAGCACTCTGGGAGGCCGAGGCAGGCGGATTGCTCAAGGTCAGGAGTTCGAAACCAGCCTGAGCAAGAGCGAGACCCGGTCTCTACTATAAATAGAAGGAAATTAATTGGCCAACTAAAGATATATATAGAAAAAATGAGCCGGGCATGGTGGCGCATGCCTGTAGTCCCAGCTACTCGGGAGGCTGAGGCAGAAGG
>CAUYRT010090736.1:0-51526 GCA_963574885.1 Lepilemur ruficaudatus | reverse complement strand
TCTAAAAAAAAAAAAAAAAAAAATACCTATTTGCTTTACTCTGAAGTACATTTCTTTGGCACAGTCTGCATTCTCATCTGTAGACCGGTCTATTTCTGGACTTTTCATTTTCTGTACTGTTTCTCTCTCTGCTGTTCTGATGCTAGCGCCATACTGTTTGAAGTATTCTGGTTTTACCATATGTTTTAACAGCTGGGCGGGTAAATCCTGCCTTAGTGTTCTTCATTTGCAAAGATACTGTGACTGTTCTACACTTACTTTCCATGTCAACTTTACATTTCCTCCCCCACCACTCTGCCAATTTGATTGGAAATTTGTTGAAATTGCATTGTTTTTATAGATTAATTTGGAAATGATGATCTTCTTTATGGTAATGAGTTTTCCCTTTGTGGACGTCTCTCTCCTGTGACTACATGCAGATTTTGCTACTTTTCTTGTTTGGGATCCTTGAACATCTCTCCTTAGAGCATTCTTAATCTTAGTTCAACTGATGTTATAGCTACAGCCTCCTAAGAGGAAAAAGGTTGGGAGACTTGATCTCTGTCTTCCCACACCCAAGGGCCATCAGGTAAAAGAGGGTGTAGCCTGCTCAGCAAAGCTCCAGAGAGCAGGACTAGCTGGGGGTCACACAGAGGCCGCCTTTGGCTCAGCGAACGGAAGAATGTTCTATCTGCCGGAGCTGCGGGCCATGGAACAAGCCGCTGGGGGAGGCAGTGAGCTCTCTCCATCCCTGGCTCCTTTCCAGTGTTCCAGGGAAAATGCAGCCCGTGCTGCCCAGTGGCTTCAGGGTTGGCAAGAGGAGTAGGGAAGGATGCTGGGTTATGAGGGCCCCTGGTCTTTCCACGCTGCCCAGAGGGAAAGGCCCAAGGCTTTCCGATCCACACTCTGTGCCCTCACCTCATTTCACTTTCCACAGTGACCACTGTAGGTGGGATGGCGTTCGTCTACTTTACAAGCCAAAGACAGTGAGTCTCAGCAAGGCCAAGTGACTTAACCGAGCTCACGCAGCTACGACTGGTGCAACCTGGATTCCGCAGCAGACCCTCCCAGGCTGCCTTTCTGGCTGTCCCCTGGGAGGCCCTGCTCAGAGTCAGGGCTGACAAAAAGAAGGCTGGATCACCACCCTCCATGCCTTTCAGGCCGGGGACAGCAGCTGGGCAGGTGAGTGGCCCAGTGGGCAACAAGAAGGCACCCCTGGCTCCTTTCCCATCCCCGGTCCTGCATATACGTCTGTCTCTCCCCCAGGCAACTCTCAGCTTGGCTCACAGTGTCCTCAGGGGGCCAACGGGCTTCTTGATTCCAGGCTGCACATCTGGAAGTTGACGCTATTAAAACAAACCCCATTATATAACAAACAGACATCTGGAACCCATTAGCACTGAGTTTTTAGAAAAAGAAATTGTTTTGGATGTGCTCTCTCCTAAGAATGTGGCAAAGCGCCCTCGCCCTGGCTGTCCAGGAACCCAGGGACCAAGCGGCCTCTCCTGGGCCCGTTTCTCAAGGTATTGCAGGCCAGGCCAGAGGTAGAGACAGACTCCCTCCACTTCCCCAAGACAGGCAGCTTTGCTGTCTCCTGCTGGTTACATCTTTGGAAGGCTCCTTTCCAATTTCATTCAAATATTTGGTCAACAAACACTTGTGTGCCTACTATGTGTTATATGCTGCCAACTCCATATCATTCATATGCCCATCCAAACACCCCCAACAGATGTAGGTACTCCATCATGGCTTAAAAGATCATTGCCAGGCACGGTGGCTCACACCTGTAATCCTAGCACTCTGGGAGGCCGAGGTGGTAGGATCACTTGAGGCCAGGAGTTCAAGACTAGCCTGGGCAACATGGCAAATCCCATCTCTACCAAAAATAGAAAAATTAGCCAGGCATGGTGGTATGTGCCTATAGTCCTAGCTACTCAGAAAGCTGAGGTAGGAGAATTGCTCAAGCCTGGGAGTTCAAGGTTGCAGTGAGCTATGATGATGCCACAGCACTCCAGCCTGGGCAACACAACGAGACTCCGCCTCAAAAAAAAAAAAAAAAAAAACATATCATGGACTTCCCTGGCTCCTAAACAAAAATACTGAAACAACTCTGAACCTCAGTTTCCTCAAATTCCAAGTCTGAACAACTTAGCTAGTCCCTAGAACTTCCTAGCACCCTCAGACCTCTCCCCGAATTGTCTCCCTGCTGGCCCTCCCTGGACCCAGGTGTACTGGGGCTAAAACATTGGTGGGAGACACTAAAGTTCAAATGACTTGGGCATGGGGTCATGGTGACTTGATTTAGCAATGAAAAGGCTTTATGAGAATTGTCTGGCTAACATGCTCAGATGAAAATTTTATTTTTTAATTCTTGCCCCCAGCATTTTATGATGAAAATTTTCAAACATAAAGAAAAATTGAAATTGTATAGTGAACACCCACATACACCCACTACCTAGATTTTCCAACTATACTTGCATTTTCACAAATCTATCCATCTAGTCACCCATCCATCAATTCAAAAGCTATTGGTAGACATTCAGTACACTTTACCCCTTAATATGCATGCATATCATTAACTAGAGTTTGATATTTGTTTCTGGTTTTCTTTGAGGCAAAATTGACAGACAATGAAATGCGCAAGTCTTAAGCTTACTATTCCAGTGAGTTTGACAACGTAGATACCTGTGTAACTCAAACGCCTATCACCGCATACAATTTTCCATCAACCCAGAAAGTTCCCCAGGCCCCTTCTAGCATGTGCCCAACCCCCACTCTCACCGTTCTGGTTTGTTTCACCATGGTCTAGTCTATGGGCTGAATTGTGTCCTCTCAAAATTTACTTGTTGAAGTCGTAACCCCCAATACTTGAAAATGTGATTATATTTGGAGATTAGATGTTTAAAGAGGTAATTAAGTTAAAATGAGGTCATCAGGGTGGGACCTAATCCAATATGACTAGTGTCTTTAAAATAAGAGGAAATTAGGACATAGATACCTACAGTGTGACAACCATGTGAAGACACTGGGGGAAAATGCCATTTACCAGCCAAGTAGAGAGGCCGCGGAAGAAACCAGCCCTGCAACACCTTGATCGCAGGCTTCTATCCTTCAGAATTGTGAGACAGTAAATTTCTATTGTTTAAGCCACCTAGTCTGTGGTGTTTTGTTATGGCAGCCCTAGCAAAGTAATACACTTGCCTTTTCTAGAATTTCATATAAATAAAAGCACACACTATGTGCTCTTTGTGTCTGGTGTATTTTGCCTAGCATAAGGCTGCTGGGATTCATCTGTGTTGCTACACAAACCAGTGCCTTGTTCCTTTTTCATTGCCGAGTAGTATTCCATTATATGATTATTTCACAGTTTGTTTAGCCAGTGCAATTTATTTTTTAATAACAGAGGAATCATTTCATAACATTTCATTTTACTGTATGTCCTTTATGTCATCCCAGAAACAGCAGACATTCCACAGTAGGCCCTGCTCAGCAGGGAGCTTCAGAACCATGCTCAAGTACCTAATCATCTGATAAAACACATTACACCTCCTGAAATGAAAAGTCCTTAGAGATGAGATTAAATTAGTAATGCATCATTTTTAGCTCAGCAAATGCAGACAAATCCGTGATGTCACAGGGGCTTTAGATCTTCACCTCTTTGGTTGCAAACAGCACAGTGATGACACTGGCTTGGAATCAGGCAGCTCTGGCTTTCACTCTTACTTGCTGTGTGACCATGGGCAAGTCACTTAACCTCTCTGAGCCTCACTTGCCTTTCCCCCAGAGAAATGAGGCTAATGGTTACTTCACTTAGGGTTGCTTGAAGACTGAATGAACTAATGAGTTCAGGGTGGAAAAAGTGAAGGCTCAGGAAACATTCAATGTTGTGATTTGTCCCACTCAGAAGCCATCAGGGCCAGAACTCTCACTGGATAGGGCAGCAGAAGTGGATTTCTAGGCCACTGCAAGTAAAAAATGAGCCTTCTCACTGCCAAATGTAATAGCAGAGACCAAGGAGCAGGGTGGCGAAGCCTGTGTCAAATCACCAAGCTGCCAAGATCAACTGAGTGGATGCAATTGGAGCAGACATGGGACTTCCGGAGTTTCGTGAAATACACTCTGAATTGTGGGATCAGAAGTACTTCCAGTCTTCACAAGTTTTGCACGTGTTTGACTGTTTCTATGGATTATTTTGTTCTATCTGAATGGGGCAGTTCAGAAATTCGTTTCACTTTGCCACGATCATTTCTAGGAAAGTGCACATTTTAATTTGATGATCTAGGAACCCATCCTTTATCATAGATACTAATTCAATACATTTCTTCTGACAAAGTAGGAGAAATGCAGAATCTGAGAACCAGCATCACACGTTTTACCTCGGAAGCTCTCTTCATCTGAAAGAAATATTTTTCAACTTTGAAGTCCTTCGGAATTGTTTTTTGGCACAATCTATCCACTCCATCCCAAGGGGCCGGGAAAGGCCACTTAGATGAGGATCTCTCGGATGATGATCATTTTTGGCTTTGAAAAGGAAAAGAAAATGTCTATAGTTTCACTTTGAAGCTCTTTAGAAAAAATTCCTGTGACACCTAACATGGTAAAAAAAAAATGCAAAACAGAAGATAAAATTCGGAAACGGTAACAGGCATTGGCTACTCTGATTGATCCCCTGCAGGATTCGAAGCGTCATTGGCTGCAATGTCCCGTGTTCTAACGGCATCTGGAAGTTGTTCGGTTGCCGCTGAGGATGCGCCGTGAGGCCTGGTCCCATGTGTTCTAAAGAAGTCACCCTACCTCCAGCACACTTCATCTTCACCCGCTTCCAAAGGCTTGGGAAGCTCTTTTGGCGGGTATGTTATGCCAAGAACAGAATTGAGAGCAATTTGAGGTTCATTCCTTTCCTCACAAAATGTCACCGTTTACGTGGACCAAAACAAAATGTGCAGGACTCCTCAAATCTCCTTCAGTGCCGCTCAGTTGCCTATGCATGCTAGATGCATTGTCATAGACCTTGTAGTGGGTTTATTCAAATAAATTCCTCTTAGCTTTTTTTTTTGGCAGAAATATATGTTTATAACCCTGCACAAGACAATCAATCCCAGTCACCTCTTCCACATCCAGGAAACCTGAGAACTTGTCTGTAATTAAACTTCCGGGATGATGGCAGCTGGAACGTCCCACTGCCCTCCTTTTCCAGCTCCAACGGGCTGGAACGGGCAGCAGAGCTCCAGGGTAGGCCAGCAGCCAGGCCTGGAGAGGTGGGCAGGGCCTTCATACTGAGGGGGCCGGCCTAGGACAGTCTTCCTCTGGGCCAGACAGTAGGGACCCGCAGCAGAGAGAGCCTTGGGTGAGAATCAGATCTCCAGGGATCCAGGAGAGAGCTTGGCTCAGGGATGCACCAGAGGAGAGGCAGAGCCAGCAGCCCTGGCTGGTCCTGGGAGGACTGGCACAATCCCTAGGCTGGGAGATGGAGAGGCAGAGCTCCCTCCTGGGGCACAGCAAGGCACAGCCAATCTGTCAGCTGGACCTAAGCACGGGGTATGATTAGGGCAAAGGGAGGAAGATCAGAACCTGAGGGAATCCAGCAGCCAGGAAGGAAGAGCCTGCAATTAGCTCAGAACCGCAAGAGGAGACCAACCACAACCTGCAAAACAACAGGAAAAGAAAACAAAATAAAAACAGCTCTTTACAAAAAAAAAAAAAAAATCAAATGCAAAATAAAATACTTTCCTGAATTAGGAAACATAGTTTTAAATTTAAAATGAATTGGAGGAGAGAATGGAGAACTGGGAAACCAAGTGGAAGGGATAATGCAAAACCCAAAGCAAAATATAAAAGCGCCTAGGAGAGAGAGATCCAGGAGCCGAATATGCAAATAATGAAAATAAGGATAAAAATCCCAGAGGCAAAAAAAAAAAAAAAATAGATGAGTAGCAATCATTTTTAAAATGAGAAAGAAAATTTTCCATGGGTTGAAGAACGCCTTGGGTTTGCAGATCGAAAGGCTCATTGAGTTCCAGGCAGGAATGATGGAAAAAAGACGCACATCTAGGCATAGCCTGGGAACGTTCCCGTATTCCATGATTAAAGGGAAAACTCATACAAGCTTCCCAAATGAGAAAATAAGTTGCATAGAAATAAGAGATTCAGACGGAAATCATATATCTTGTTTGCAATGCTACAAAGCAGTGTGAATCATCTCCACGGGCCACGGAGAGAAAGGCATCCTAAACCAGCCCCGGTTTCACCTTCCCAGGATGGAAAAAATGCAAAGATTCAGAGAGAATTTCCCCACATGGGGGAAACGTGAGAAAGGAATGTGATCAGGCAGTGAATGAATCAGACTGGAGATGAGAGAGATGAAGCAAAGAGGAGGCCGTGGTGAACCATGACCCACCAAACCGTGTGTCGTTAGCTCCAAATGGGCAATGATAGATGAGACGGAATTTGTAATATAAGCCCTAAATATCTTCTTCTTTTTTTTTTTTTTTTTTTGGTTCAAGTGCCACAAACTCAAGTATTTTCTTTTTAACAGAAGAGAGATGCAACAAGATGTATTGCTAGCCTACAATGAAAAGTGCTGGATGATCTCAGCAATAATGTAGGTGTTGAGGAGGAGAAAGGGGGTTAGCAAAGACATTTTATTTATTTATTTGTTTGTTTATTTATTTATTGAGACAGAGTCTCACTCTGTTGCATGGGCTAGAGTGCCGTGGCGTCAGCCTACCTCACAGCAACCTCAAACTCCTGGGCTCAAGCGGTCCTTCTGCCTCAGCCTGTTGAGTAGCTGGAACTGCAGGCACGCGCCACCACACACAGCCAACAAAAAGGCATTTTAAATATCTTATTGCCTGGGGAAGGAGAAATAGGGAAGAGAGCCCTTCTCTGGGAGAAATTAATTTTTACCTAGTTTGGCATGAAAGTTTTTTTTATCTAAACCAAAAACAGGACCAGGCTTGGTAGCTCATACCTGCAATCCTAGCACTTTGGGAGGCCAAGGTGGGAGGATCGCTCCAGGCCAGGAGTTTGAGACCAACCTGAGCAACAGCGAGTCCCCATCTATGCAAAAAAGAAAAAGAAAATTAGCTGGGTGTGGTGGTGTGAGCCTATAGTCCCAGCTACTTGGGAGGCTGAGAGAGGAGGATCACTTGAGCCCTGGAGTTTGAGGTTGCAGTGAGCTATGATGCTGCCACTGCACTCTAGCCTGGGTAACAGAGTGAGACTCTGTCTCAAACAAACAAACAAACAAAAAGAAGAAACCAGAAAAAGCAAGGCCAGCACTAGTGGAAGACAGTATATAGCAGAGCTTACACAATAAGAAGGGGAAAAGAAGAATGACAGGTATCTATTGTCAGTTGTTCCAACTCTTAAGTAATTTCATTTGGAATTTGCACACCTTTGCAAAAATCAGCACTCATCTTCATTGATCAAAAGGTTTCTTCTGGGCCAGGCGCGGTGGCTCACGCCTGTAATCCTAGCACTCTGGGAGGCCGAGGCAGAAGGATCGTTTGAGCTCTGGAGTTCGAGACCCCATCTCTACTAAAAAAATAGAAAGAAATTAGCTGGACAACTAAAAAAAAATATATATATATATATATTTCTACGGCTGATTTTTTTAATGACAGGCAACTGGCAAAAGTCACAAAATGTTAAATCTTTCTGATTACCAAGCCTCTTTAAAATCCTGTTGTTTGCACAGAACTTTTGTGTTTTTTAGTGAGCGATATCAACCATTACTTACCTTCACGCAGTAAGGGACACACAGCTGGGAATGAATGGTATCGTTCACTCTCTGCCTCGATTTTGGTGCCACTTAACTCCCTGGGTGAGTTCTTGGTGGACAATGACAACTGACTGTGTTCTTTTTTTTTTTTTTTTGAGATAGGGTCTTGCTCTGTTGCTTGGGCTACAGTGCAGTGACGTCATCCCAGCCTCCCAAGTAGCCGGGACTACAGGCGTAGGCCACCACACCCAGCTAATTTTCTTTTTCTTCTTTGTACAGACAGGTCCTTGCTGTTGCCCAGGCTGGTGTCAAACTCCTATGCTCAGGTGATCCTCCCTCCTTGGCCTCACAAAGTGCTAGGATTACAGGCCTGAGCCACTGCTCCTGGCCCAGAATGTGTTCTTAACTAATCACAGTTTCTAAGAAAGAAACCACAGCCAGCCTTGGTCAACATATCAGAAAGTAAAGAGTAGCAAATATTTCCAAGCACAGTGATAAACAAGCCAGGCAGGTGGACAGGTGGACACCAGCCAGTAGAGAGAGCACACAGAAATGCCAGCACTGGTTGACTTTTCCCAAACATTCATATTTTCCTTCCTTTTTCTTTTTCCTTGGTGAAAATGTGTTGTGTTTTTTTTTTAATATTGCCACAAAGCAAATAGTAGAGTCCTGTTTTACAGTTTACATAACTGGTTTCAGGTAAATTTCGAAGGCCCTGTGGTAGTTCCATTGGTTCTACATTTGCTTTCCCCTGGAACCTGGTTGGGGAGCACTAGGGCTCACTCCCACCAGCCTCCCCCACCCACCCAGGTGCTCCTTGGCAGCTGGACACGCCCTGTGGGACATGCCCCAAGTTTTGCCCCCACCCTCAAGTTGCTGAGCGCCGTGGCCTTGCAGCCACCGTGGAGGCTGTGGTCTAGCCCGTCCTCAAAACTTCCCGCCTCCTGGCTTCATCTGACTATCCCGTCATCCTCACCCCAAATTGCAGGGACCTCACCTCCCATTTAGCTCAAGAAGCAGAGGCCATTTCCGCTTCCTGCCACGCCTCAGTCCTTCACCCCACCTTTTGGGGGCACTCTGCTCCCCAGGGCTGCTGAGCTGCCTGCCCCCCCCCAGCCTCCTTCCTTGGGCGTGGGTCTCGGCCCCCTGGGGGCCTTGCTTCCCTCTCTGCCTCCCTCCCCTCCCAGCACTTCCAGCTCAGCACCCCACCCCCTCGGGACCTCCTCACTCTCCTCCAGCTGCCCTTGACACTCCTCACACCCCTCACCGCCCTCCACCTGTCTCACCCAGCCTGGCCCAGGCAGGAGCACTGCTGCCTCCTCTCTGTGCTGGGAAATGCAAGTCCTAACTCACCTTCTCTGAGTCTCTTTCTGGAAACTTCTCCCTCTTCCCCTCCCTGGTCTTGGCTGGCGTCTGTCTCCCTCTATCTCCCTCCCCCCACGCCACCTCCTGCTCCTCTGACCACATCTTTCTGGTCTCCTTCACTGACTCCTTGTCCTTGGCTTTCACCTTAAATGTCCCCTGCTTTCTTCTCACACCACACGGACTCCTTTGGAGATCTTTTTGTCCCACGGTCTTCATTTTTTTTCTGAGGAGTTAAGTTCTCTCTAATTTCAGACAAATGAGAAGGGTGGGTTTTGAATATTCAACTTGTTTTTGTTATGAACACTTTTGTCTTTTAGTCTTTATTTTCTCCTTCATTGGGAGCCCTTCAGCCCATTCTTCTGGGGAAGGTGACCCTCGCCAGGGTGGGACACAGACACACCCCCCTCTTCCCAGAAATGCCAAGCAGGACGGCACTTGAGTGTCTCGTCAGGCCCTCAAGGTGAGGAACCAGTTTCTCTACTGCTGACAATTTGGGCTCCAGATATGGCGGGCAGTCAGGGCTCTTCCTGATTATGGGGAAAGGAAAAGAAAGAGGCTCGAGGGAGGAGAGAGGCTGGGGAGGGAGGGGCAAGGATGGGGACCCAGGAGGGACCCAGGGCTGAAAGGGCAACTGGTGGTGTGGCAGCAACCTGGGAGGTGCCAGGCCAGTGGAGCAGGGAGAGATGGCCTTGGGGGCAGCAGAGGGCTTGGGCCTCAGCCAGCTCACACCCTCTGACCAGGTGCCTTAACCAGCTATCTGGGAGGAGGGAGTCCCCAAGACCAGCCATTGGCCACTTCCCTGTGGCTCCGACAGGAGCCCTGGACACCAGCAGGGTGCTGTAGGCCCCTGACCTGCACTGGAGGGTCATACACGCCCGAGTCCCCTGCCCCGTCCTGAGCTAGGAAGGGGCTGTAGCCCCTGGACATCCTCCTCCTCCAGGGTACCCACAGGCACCTCCAGTGTGGCCTCCCTCCAAACTTGTGCCACCCCTCTTTCCTTGTCTCAGCAAAAAGGACCCCCAAGCCAGAAACCTGCAGAGGTTAGGAGAAGCACCCTGATCTCTCTCGGGATGATTTCCACCCCCTTCTGTCCTCACGGACAAGGTGGGAGTTCAGCTGGCAGCAGCACAGCCTCCCAACTGGCAGTGCTGCCGCTTCCCTCTTCCCCGCCCCTCATCCACCCAGGGACTCCGTGGTGGGTGGCTAGGGGTCGATGGGGCCCTCAAGAGGTCAGAGACATAGACGGTGGGGGGCGGGCCGTAAGGGGAGGGCTCGGCTCCAACTGGAGGTGGGATTGTGGCCATGTGCCATGTGGGCAGGAATGAGACCAGCCAGGGAGGAAGATGTCCTAATCCCAGCACAGCCTCGGGGCAGGGGAGGGAAGGGAGGGATAAAAATCCCACCCGTGGGAGCCTCCTACCCACACTTTCCCAAAGGAACCAGGGCTGCTGGCCAGCGCCAGTATAGCCAGGAATGTGGGAGCCCCTGGCTGCAGAGACTCAACCTGGGGGAGGCCCCAAAGGTCACATGGTGGGGGCAAGAGCAGGTGGGTGGGTCCTGGGCCAAAGGAGAAGGCTAGGCTGCACTGGAGGGGAGGGGGTCAGAAGGCCAGGCCCTGGCAGGGAGCCCTTTTGAATAGATGCCAAATAGATCATCTAGCCTGGGGCCCCCAGGGTGGGGGCTCACGACTCTGACCTCAGTCCTGACCTCTCTTTCCAGCCAGCTCACTGATGCCTGGCAGCTCTGCCTCCAAAATCCCCATCCTCTCTCGCCTGGATCCTGGCACCAGTCTGCCTTGTGCATTCTCTTTGTGGCTACAGAGTGACCCGTCTAAAGCCCACACACGGTCCATCCATTCAGCAAACATGGGCAGGAGATGGCCCCCACAGACTGCCAGCCTGGAGGGCGGCTCAGTGCAGAGATAGACTGTGCCAGTGGCATCTAGGAAGTGGTCTGCAGTCGATTCAAGGGGCTGGGGACCAAGCATCTCCATGCACCACCTCCCCAGCCTCCCCAAGTTCTTGACCTGCACACAGCCACATCCCTCCTAAGCCCCTCACCCATTACCCCAGCACACGTCCCCCCAGCAGGGATGCTCTCTCCCCTTGTCCCTCCCCAGGCCCCTTTCTGGCCCCTCCTGGGACTTTTCTTGACTCTCACCCACCTCTGTCCCTCCCAGTCTCTGGGTGCCTTCAGCACAGAGCCTGGGGCTGACCTGTCTCTGCTTCCAGCCCCAAGTGGGTGCCCAGCAAATTAAAGAATTAAGGCAGAGCAGGTCTGAGATGAGGACAGTGTCTGAGTGAAGGTCAGGTTCTGCCTGTCCAGGCATGAATTTTCCATGGCAACAACCTCCCTCCCCCTCCCCCTCCGAGGGGTCACCCTCTCCTCTGCCTGTTTTGGCCTCTGCACCCGCCCATCTCATGCCGGGCTCCTCCATCGCCAGTGGGTAATCCTGTGTGGTTTTTACTCTGGTGCCCATGAATAGAAGAGTTAGGGGAGAGCTGGCAGGGAGCCCTTCCCAGGGCCTTGCACCCTGCCCTGCATGGGTGCCTGGGCAGCTCTGCACCCTGCTACCAGCCTCTGCACAGCCCTATCCTCGTCAGACCCAGAGGCCCGCCCCTCCAGTGGGGAGCAGACCCAGGCCCCACTGTGCCAGGCACTCTGGTCAGCACCCACATTCCCTGAGTTCCCCCAGCTCAAGGCTCAGCCTGGCCCTGGCTGTGTGGGCACAGACAATGCAGCCCCCAGCCCTGTACAGCTCATTAAACCCCGCTCCAGTGCTGGCGTTCTGTCTCCCCTCTGCCTGGCACCTTCCAGACTCTTTCCCACCCCACTGCCCCCAAATTAGCCACGAAGGCCTAGTGGCTCTTTGTCCTGAAGGCCTCTCTAGCCCTATTCCCCACCCCTAGTGACTGACAGCTGCTGCAGCTGCCCCACTGATACCCCACCTCCCGTGACTGCGCCCCGCCTTGGCGACACAGGATGTTTTCATGCCAGTTCTGTATACATCACTCCCCAGCTGTAAAGTCCAGACTCTTTACTGGGGAATCCAAGGCCCCTCTTGTCTGGCCCCTGCCAACCTCTCTTGGGACCTGGGCCACCTAGAACTCTGCAGAGTTCCCCGAATGCACTAGGCTTTCTCCTGCCCCAGGCCGTGCACATACTGTACCCATCACTTGGGATATTTTCTTTCACTAGAGTTCATGGTGAACTCTAGTGTTGCCTGTTCTGTGAAACACCCACTGACCCCTTCTCCCAAGCCCAGGCACCCTGTCACTTTGTCCTCTGTGAGCCCTTTGACCCCTGACTATACAGAGTATCAAGTTCATTGTCCCCCTCTCATTGCAGGTCTGTTCCCATCTTGGGTCAGATTCCCTACAAGCAGAGCCTGAGGCAAGGATCTAGGTATGGGTGATTTCTTGAGAGGGTGCTCAGGAGAAATACATAAGGGAGGGAAGAAAGCAGGAGAAGAGAGGGGCAGAGTGAGAACGGATCTCTGGTAGAGTCTATTGGGGGCCTGATCCCGGGGCCTCTGCCACACAAACTGCACCACTGAGCTGTCCCCCTTGAGGCAAGGAGGCTGCCTTTTGTGCCCCTGGATCAGTCACTCGAGGTGGGGTGGGAGGTTCATACCTTCCCAGGGGAGATGGCTCTCACAGCCAAGGGCGATTCACAGAAGGGGCAGCTGTGAGCATTTGCATCACTACACCTGCCGCCAGGGAAGGTGGGTGCACTGGCCAGGTGAAGGGGGTCTGGGTGGGGTACGGACAGCATCCTCGACACCTCCCTGGCCAGGAGACCTCTGACAGATTTCTGAATAAGTGAGTAGTACAGGGATTCCTGGCCCATCCAAGCACTGATATTCCCCCAACCCACAGCTGCATGTGCTGCCCTGGGAAATGGTCCTGCTCATGGCCTCAGGGGACACAGTTGCCACTACAGTGACTGGAAAGGAGCCTAGACATCCAACCCCCAGGGAAGGACTCTGCAGAGCCCTGTCCCACTCAGCAAGCACGTGCTATGTGCCTGCCTGGCTACACGGATGGGAGCTTTAGCCAGTGTCCTCGTCCATTCCTCATAATAACCATTTTACAGATGGGAAAACAGAGGCTCAGAGGAGTGAAGTGACTTCAAGGAAGTCATGCAACTTGTGAGTGGAAGAGCTAGGATTCAAATCCCGGTCTAATCACTTCCTGCCTGGTTCCTGCTCCCAGTGTGTGAATCACTTAGGGGCTAAACCCTTCCTGCCCACCAGGGAGAGTCCAGGGTCATCTCTCTGCCCCACAGCCAGGCTCAGCTGAACTGGCCACATCTGGCATTTGCAATAGTTGGGAGGCCCATGCATGTGTTTTGCATATAATTTGCATAACAGTTGCATCTGGTTTGCATATGTCCACGTTGTCAGCCCATCTAACACTACACAATTTTTAAGTTGCTTCTGCACCATTCTCAGCAAATGAAAGTCCATCCAGGCTTTACAGAGTCCAATTTCCATGATTTCTGGACTCTGTCCCAGGCCCTCACCTGGGGCTGCACGTCTACCTGGTCCAGGCTCCTGGACATGTCATGCTTCTGCCCAGGGGCCCAGGAGGGGTCTGTGCAAACCCCTGCCCCAGAAACTCATGTGGATTTGACAGTAGCCTTTTTTGGTGGTGCAGGGATAAACAGAATGCCAATGCTGATGCTGATATGGAGAAGAGAGTGAGTCTGGGCAAAGGGTCTTTCTGCATGGAACTTCCAAAGGTGGCCCCCAGTGCTGGGAGGCCTAGCTATGCACTCTCAGGAAAGGAGCTGCGGGAGGGAAGGGGGCAGGGACAAACGACTGGCTTGGAGTCAGGAGGCTGTACCCTAGGGCTGATCCCACCACCAGCTGGCTTCAGGGGCTGTGGTCTCTGAGCAGCACGGCACGCATCTGCAGTGGGCAGGGCTTGTGTGAGAAAGCCAGCAGTTTCAGAGCTTTTTATTTCTGTCTCTTTTAGGGGAACTACATTCCTAACACTTTGTGTGGCTCTCAATGATCTTAGTAATGGGCCCTTGATTAAAAAGGAGAGACGCACCCTGGGTGAGGTGGAAGGAATGTGGAGGGGGGAGAGGAGCCTTGGATTCTGGGACGGGCAGGGAAGGGGTATCACAGGCACGTGGGATTCCACGTACCAGAGCCACATGTTGACTCGCCACCAAGCACACCTAACTCTCCGAAGCTTTCAGATCGGTTCTCGCATCCTCCCTGCCCCCAGGAGCCGGTTCATTCCTTCTGCCCCAGGCAGCCCACAGAGGAAGGACAGAAGCTGCAGTGTCCTGCAGAGGGTCCTCTCTCATGTCCCCCACTGTGCCACTTGATGGACTCTGAATGTAAGACTTTATCCTCCTCTCTGCAGAGGATGATCACCCTGATGGCATCTTCCGCTCTTCCTGAGGAGAGAAGTGGCACACCTGTTGCCAGGGGCTGGTGAAGGTAGGGAAAGCGTGTATGTGTGTGTGTGTGTGTGTGTGAGAGAGAGAGAGAGAGAGAGAGAGAGAGAGAGAGACGGAGGGAGGGAGAGTGGCATGGGGGGTGGGCCCGGTGTGTCTGGATGTGGCCATGCATGTCCCTGTGAACAGAAACCGTGTTCCTGTGTGTGGCCTCTCCGCCTGTCTCCATCCATCCAGGTGTAGAAACTCCAGTGTGAGTCAGGGGAACATGACTGTCTGCCTTCCTCCTCCGTTTCTGGCCTCCCTAGGTTTCCTGTCTGGCAGACGCAAAGTGGCCTCATTGTCTATGGGGGAGACCCCAGCTCTGGCTGGATCCAGCCAGCACCCTGAGCATCTCCCTGCACTGATGTCTTCCACCCCCACAAGAATGGGGCCCAGGTCCTGGCTCCCGAAACTGTTCCAGTTAGAGAGGGAGCCTGGTGTTTGATGTCAGCCACCTGGGAAAGGGGGAAGTGGAATCCAGCTGTCCTTTCAGCCCCCTGTTACGTGGACATTTCCAAGTTCAAACAGGGTCCAGCCTCCTCCCTGTGAGTATTAGGCCCCACATCTGGGGCTGGGGAAGGGAGTGGGAGGAAGGGGCAAAACCCCGTGGAAAAAGACCACAGCCTGTGGGGTAGGAGAGTTTGCTCCCAGAGCCAGCTGGGCAATGCTGCCAGGCAGTCAGAACTCAGCCCAGGGGGAGGAGCTGGGCTCTGTTCATTTCCCCCCCACCAGATGTCTCTCACTTTCTGAGAAGTGGAAAGTCAGTGGTTACAAAATCAAGAACATGTTATGGATACAATGTATCCTGAGCATGTTATGGACACTGCAGTATCTTGCCCCCAGCAAAATGGCTCATAACACCCCTGTTAAAAGTTGGAGAGTGTAACAGCACATTCCTTGGATTTATAGGGAGGGTGAAAGGCTGTTTTAGGCATCATTTGGTTGCTGGGGTCAGAAACCCATCCAAACCAGCTCAAGTGGTGGGGTATTGGAAGCAGACAAGCGAAGCCATGGCTTGTCACCAAATGGCTACTTGGCTCCACTCTTCCTGACCACTCTCTTCCTCAGTTCCCCTTAAAGCCCACAGAGCTGCAGCTCGCCAAGTTCTGCCCTCCCGCTCCCCACAAGGGCCCCTGGAGTGGACTGAGCAGTGCCCCTCCCCAAATTCATCCTGGAACCCCAGGATGTAACCTTACTTGGAAATAGGGTCTTTACTTAAGATGAGGTTATGTTGGGCCCTAAATCCAGTGGTGTCCTTATAAGAAAAGGAGAGGACACAAACACACAGAGAGAAAAAGGCCACGTGAGGAAGACTGTGAAAGCACAGGAGAGGAGGCCACGTGAAGACAAGAGCAGAGATGGCTGTAGCGCAACTGCAAAGAATTCGTGCCCCAACGGCCAAGGATTGTCAAGAGCCACCAGGAGCTGGAAGAGGCAAGGACAGATTCTTGCCTAGAGCCATCAGAGGGAGGATGGCCCTGCTAATACCTTTGTGGAAGAATACATTTCTGTTGTTAAGTCACCAAGTTTGTGGCTGTCATAGGAGCCCTAGGAAACTAAAGCACCCACACCTTGAAGCTGGATTCCTTCAGCCTTGTGTGTTCTGCCTCCAAAGCCAGGGGGAACGCACAGCCATCCTGGCTGGGTCAGGCATCTGTCCCGCGGGACCCACCGGCCACCATGGCTGAGAGGGCAGGGCATAGACTTGGGCTTCAGAGCTGCCCATTCCAGTATCCTTTTTGTCATCACCTTACCAGAAAGGTGTAGATTTGCATCTCAAAGTGAGTTTGGGGCGAGGTCTCTCGTGGAGGCCTCAGAGTTCTGCGCATTCTGCACACCTGCCAGCTACTTGGGCGAAGACAGAAGGCTGTAGCCACCTGTGTGGATGAGACAGAATCAGGAAGAAGTGCCACTCTGCTGGATGACAGAATCAGGATTCAGAAGGCTCTTTGCAGGTCAGAAAGTTAACAAGGTGATGCTGAATGAGAATGGCTATAAAGGCCAACTCCTGGGTTCCAAGAGTCAACTTCACAAGCAAAATACGGAGGAAGTCTGGCTTAATTGTAGCTCCTGGTGAGAAAGACCTAAGGGTTCTCTTTGACTAGATGCTAACAGTGACCCAGAGCAGTGGCCCAGCTGGCTAACAGCTTTAGTTGCACAAAGAGCGCAGAGCATTCTCGGCTGGAGAGGTGATGGGCGTTCGGGGCTCGGTGCTGCCCATACCTAAGACAGCAACAACACGATCCCTCCAGAGAACTGAGGCCAGGCTGAGGGGCAGCCTGGCCACCAGATGAGTGGTTAGTGCAGTGGTTAAAATGCCCGGGGAGGGGGCAGCAGAGTTATCAGAGGTCCTGAGCACCCTTAGACAAAGACGGTGCCAGGAGACAGAGCTAGCTAACAGGGACGGTCCAGGACCTGTCCCAAGGAGGTGGCTGCAGAAGTGGTGCTCCCAAACATGTCATCTGGGCTCCAGAGCCCCGGACTGCAGTCCCCAGGCGCACATGAACTTTTAAGATCAGCGCATCCTGCGGGTGGGCGGCTCCTGGGGAGCCCCGCGCCCAGGCGCCTCGGGGCTCCGCTTCGCTGCTCCTTGCCTGGTGCTCGCGGGCGACAGTAGTGGCTGGGTGTGTTCTGGGGCCTCCCGGGGCGCGTCCGCCTGCGCCCCTGCCACCCGGACAGCTCCCTCGTGACCTCTTGCTCGCAGGCGGCCCCTCGGGCGTCAGCTCCGAGCTGGGGCGGGGGGCTGGCGGCGGAGAGCGGCGCGGCCCCGAGTTTATGCTAATCCGCGCAGAGCCCGCCTCCCGCCTCCCCTCCGCGGCCCCAGCCGCGAGCAGCGCCGGCCACTCCGCGGGACGCAGCCGCCGCGAAGCGCCGGGCGACCGGGCCGGTGCGCTCGGGGGGCCGCGAGCGGCGGCGGCGGGACCCGGGCGGGCGAGTGACTGGAGCGACGCGGCGCTGCGGGTGGACACCGGCGGAGGCACCGCGCGGGGCCTGGCGGAGCCGCGGAAGCCGCGATGGGCCGCCGCCGCCTGCCCGTCTGGCTGTGCGCCGTCGCGGCGCTGCTCTCGGGGGCGCAGGCCAAGGGCACCCCGCTCCTGGCGCGGCCCGCGCCGCCCGGCGCCTCCCGCTACAGTCTCTACACGACGGGATGGCGCCCGCGGCTGCGCCCGGGGTCGCACAAGTAAGCGCGGGCAGGGCGCGGGAGGGAAGAGGGAGGGAAGGGGCCGCGCGGCGCGCCGCCGCTCCCACCTGCCCCGACCCGGCGGGGGCGTCGAGGCCCGGGCCCCCAGGGCGGCGGCACGGAGGAGGCGGCGCCCGGGGACGAGCCCCTGCCCAGGCGGTCTCCCAGCGCTCCGGGAGGCTGCGGGGCTGGCGAAGGAAAATAAGCCGAGGGGGCCTGGCGCGGCGGCTGGGATCCTGGCAGTGCCCGCGGAAACCTTTCCAGCGAAGTAACATTTTCCAGCTGCGCTGTGTGCAAACTCCGGGCGCAGCGGACCAGGTGGAGGGAGAGGAGGAAGGGCGGTCCGCGCAGAGCACGCGGGCTCCCCGCGCCGGGCCTCCCATCCCTCCCCTGCCCCGCCAGGTAGGAGATGGAGCCGTGCACCCTCCCGCAGTCAGCCCAGCCCCAGCAATCCCTGGGACCCCCACCGTGGCCGGGCTGCAGAGCTGGTGGGGGATTCTGGGTCCTGGACCCCTGTTGAGAAACAGCCGTCGCAGTGGCCTGCTCCTGCCAGGCATGGCTTGTCGGGGGGTGCAGTCCCAGCCTCTGCCTCAGCGTCTGGTTTTCAGTAGGCGGTGGCTTGCGAACTGGCCTTAGGTGGCTTAGAGGCTCTGCCTGCGGTGCTAGCTGGATTTGAACTCTAGCTGAATTTCAGAGGTGTGATAGGAGAGTGCCCAGCCCACGGGCCACACTCAGGAGGCTTGGGCACATCAGAGCAGGCTTCCTGGAGGGGAGGCGTGGTGCAAGAACTGGCTGAGGAAAGGATCAAGGCAGGGACTGAAAAACTGCAAGGAGGAATGAATTTCCCCAGGAGTCAATCAGGGGAGGATGGATGAGAACCATACTCTGAAAGAAGTCACTAAGTTGGGATCTCAGAAGCCTTGAATACCAAGATAAGGCATTTGGAACCAGAGAAGGATGGGAGGTGTGGCCAGGCACTGGGGGGTGAGGGTGGGGATCCAGCGTGGTCTCTTTCCCAGGCATGGAGGGCTGCTGTGTCAGCCTCATTCAGTATAGTACTTGTCCCAGTGGGACACTGGGATCAGAGATAGCGGTGGGGCTGGAGCCTAGACCAAGGGCCCTGGCTCCGAGGGACATGGAGAACAAACAAAAGACACGTGACTGGTCCCCTGCTGAGGCCCACTAGAGAGGACAGTAGCTTCAGCAGGCCTGGCTCAGGCCAGATATTCCAGTGATGCCATTTTCCCCTGTAGGGCCCTCTGTGCCTACGTGGTACACAGGAACGTGACCTGCGTCCTACAGGAGGGAGCAGAGAGCTACGTAAAGGCTGAGTACCGGCAGTGTGGATGGGGGCCCAAGTGCCCCGGGACAGTCACGTGAGTGTACTCCCCTCCCACCCACTTGGGCTCCCACCCACTTGGACCCAAGCCCCAGCCCTGCCTTCAGCTGAGAGCAGCAGGCAACTCCATGAGGGGTGGTAGCCCATTGAACTCCAAAGAACTCACCCGAGCCCCCACACAGGCTAGAGTAGACCAGGGCCCCAGAAGAGGGGGCCAGGTAGGACCCTAAGGATTTGAACTTGCAGCAGAACATCTCCTGTGGAGACAGGGACAGGCTTGGGTCGGAGCCCAGGAACCACACAGGGACAAGGGGAAGGTTCCAGGGGAGATGCAGCGCAAGGTGAGAAGGAAGTGACGGAGCAGAGGGTGGGGGAGAGTGTCACCCAGGCAGTGTGCGATGCCAGAGAGGGGCTTGCACAGACCCAGGGACGGCCGTGAGGAGGGGGCCAAAGGTGAGGGGGTGGGAGCCAGAGCGCCAGGGCATAAGCCAGCCAGACAGGGCTGCGTGTGAGGGCCTGTGCGGTGGCACACAGATGTGATATGCACGTCTGTGCTTGGAGAGGTTCCCATGTGTGTACCTGGACACAAACCTGGTTGCTCTAGTGTGTCAGTGGGTGAACAGCACATGGCTGAGCAGGAGAGGGAGTGGCCCTAGTGTCCCCTGCCTGTACCTGGGCCTTCCCTTCTCTGCTCAAAATCAGAGGCGCCCTTCCACCAGCTTCTGTGAGCTGGCGAGAGAGGAGTGGAAAGAACGAAGGGGAGCTGATGGGAGCCAAGAGTGGCCCCTGGGGCAGTGAGAGGGGGTACCGGCCCCAGGTTCAGGGCAGCACCGCTCCCCACCCTTAGGGGAGAGGCTGGGGCTGAGCTTTCCGAGGTGCCACAGAAGCCCGAGTGGAATTTCTCATGGCAGCATGAACTAAATGGGGTCCAGGTGGTCTTGGGAGTGCTGGAGCAAAATCCTTGCTGTTACCCGAGCTGATAGGATACGGTGGGGCTTCAACCTGCATCCTCCCCTAATGTGGCTCTGAGCCCCAGGAAGGCTGCCCACACCACCACCGCCCTGTCACCTTCAGCACAGAAAAAGCAAAGCCCTGCAGGTGGCGTGAAGCTGAGGAGACAGCCAGACCTTATGCAAGTGTCTAGGGGTGGCCAGGAATGCCAGCCAGGGGTGGGAGCTGCAGCCCGCAGGTACAGGACCCTGCCCTCTTGCCCTCCCTGGCCCAGGTACCGCAGTGTGCTCAGACCCAAATACAAGGTCGGATACAAGACAGTGACAGACCTCGCCTGGCGTTGCTGCCCTGGCCTCACTGGGGAACGCTGCCCTGAGCACCTTACGGACCACGGGGCCGCCCCACCCCGGCTGGAGCCTGCGCCCCAGATTCCCTCGGGGCAGCTGGGCCCAGGCCTCAGGCCCCCTCCTTACAGCAGAGCAGCCCCCAGCCCTCACGGTGAGTCTGCCCATGGACACCTTCTAAGGTGATCAGGTTTCTTGGGCTCGGTGGGGACAGGGAGGGGACTGACCCAGGCTGGCTGAGCTCTGGCAGGGATGGGGAGGGTGCATCTCACAATGGGCATGAGGGTGAACCCCTAGACCCCCCCAATCCTCCCCACACACAAAGCCAGGGAGGTAAGCTTAGAACAGAAAATCTCTTAGGTGGCCCAGCAATAGGACAAGCTGAGAGGGACTGGCCAGTGATGCCCCTGGACTTCTCTTCTCTTTCCCAGGAAGGAAAGGTCCAGGGCTGTTTGGCAAGCGGCTGGAACGCCTGGAGGGTGATGTCCAGCGCCTGGCACAAACATATGGTACCCTCAGTGGCATGGTGGCCAGCCAGGAGGATCCCAACAGGGTGAATGGTGGCCCCAGGGCTCCTGCTGCCCCTCTGGGCTTCGGGGTCATCCCCGAGGGGCTTGTGGATCCAGGAGAGAGAGCCAGAGGGCCACCCACACCTCCCCTGGACGAGATCCTGACCAAGGTGACAGAGGTGAGCAACACGCTGCAGACCAAGGTGCAGCTGCTGGATGAGGTGCATGGGCTGGCACTGGGCCACGAGGCCCACCTGCAGCGGCTGCGGGAGGCTCCGCCATCCCCGCTCACCTCCCTGGCACTGTTGGAGGAGTACGTGGACCGACGGCTGCACCGCCTCTGGGGGAGCTTACTGGATGGCTTCGAGCAGAAGCTGCAAGGCGTCCAGAGTGCGTGCGACCTGCGGGTGCAGGAGGTGCAGCGGCAGTGCGAGGAGGGCCAGGCAGCCAGCCAGAGGCTGCACCAGAGCCTTGATGGCCGGGAGCTGGCCCTGCGTCGGGCGCTCTCGCAGCTGGGCAGCCGGCTGCAGGGTCTGAGCGTAGCAGGTGGGGGCAGCTGCTGCGGCCAGCTGGCAGTGATCAGTGCCCGTTTGGATAGCCTTGAGAGGACCCTGCAGGCAGTCACCGAGACCCAAAGGGCCCCTGGAGGCCCAGCTGGGGATGAGCTCACACGACTCTCTGCCGCCATGCTCGAGGGAGGTGTGGATGGGCTACTTGAGGGCCTGGAGACGCTCAATGGGACAGAGAGTGGAGTGAGGGGCTGCTGCCTGAGGATGGAGATGGGGGGCTGGGGAGTGAGCGGCTTCAGGACCATGCTGGAAGAGCGCGTGCAGAGCCTCGAGGAGCGCCTGGCAACACTGGCTGGGGAGCTAAGTCAAGACAGTGCTCCACCGGGCAGGTCAGCACGGCCCCTTGTGCAGACGGAGCTGGCCGTGCTGGAACAACGCCTGGTCTCGCTGGAGACCTCATGCATCCCCAGCACCACCTCAGCCATCCTGGACAACCTCGTGGCAGAGGTGAAGGCCTGGCAGAGCCGGAGCGAGGCCCTCCTACATCAGGTGGCCAGCCACGCAGCTCTACTCCAGCAGCTCAATGGCACTGTGGCTGAGGTTCAGGGGCAGCTGGCAGAAGGGACGGGCAGCTCACTCCAAGGCGAGATCACTCTGCTCAAGGTCAACCTGAACTCGGTGAGCAAGTCGCTCACGGGCCTCAGTGACTCTGTCAGCCAGTACTCTGACGCCTTCTCGGCTGCCAACACATCCCTGGACGAGCGAGAACGCAAGGTGGAAGCCGAAGTCCACGCCATCCAGGAGGAGGTCAGCAGCCAAGGCTCCAGGCTCCGGGCTGGCCACAGGCAGGTCCTGAACCTGCAGGGTGAGCTGGAACAACTCAAGGCTGGTGTGGCCAAGGTGGCCAGCGGACTCAGCCGCTGCCAGGACACAGCCCAGGAACTTCAGCACGCAGTGGGCCACTTTGACCAGCGGGTGGCACAAGTGGAGGGCGCCTGCAGGAGGCTGGGCGTGCTGGCAGTAGGCCTCGACAGCTGGCCCAGGGAGGGCCTGTGGGGCCACATGGACCAGCTGAATCGCACACTGGCCCAGCACACACAGGACATTGCCCGCCTCCGAGATGACCTGCTGGACTGCCGGGCCCAGCTGGCTGAGCAGGCACGGCCAGGTCGAGCCAACTAGGGAGGCTGGTGGGGATCCAACCCCCAGATCCCACAACCCAGGGAACATCACCCCAGTCATCTCCACATGGCTGTCCCAGCCACCAAAATCCACGCTCAGTGCTGCACAAACTGGACAATTTAGGAGAGTGGTCAAGGCAGAGACATCATGCCCGAAGGCCGGGGTGGACTTAAGAGCCCACACATGCCACTGTCTGCAAACCAGAGTCAGCAACTGTGCAAAGACCTCCAGGCCCGTTCTCAGTGGCCTGGCCATACTGCCCTTTGCCCATGAGCGACAGTCAGCAACCCCTGAAGGCTTCTCTCCCCAGCCATCTGGACTGGGTTTCTGCCCTCACACCTGCCAGCTTCCCAGATACTGTTTCTAAACCATGGACCAGAGGCTGCCAGATGTTTCTAGCTCCCCACATGCCCTTCAGGACAGAAGCACAAGGACTCACCGAGAGTTCTCTTTATTCCTTTTGATCCCCCCCTCCCAAGGTGAGGGCTTAGGCAGCTGTAGAATCCCAGAGGAAGGAATTGGATCCAGGCCATCTGTTTGGAGAACCCACACCATTTTCTCCTTTTCCTTCCCCAAAGATGTTTCCAGGGCCTTCTGGTGCCCGTACAGCCTTCTTCCTCCCAGATCGGGGCCTCTCTTCAGAGCGTGGCCCTAGTGTCTGTCTGGGCCTGGATGAGGCCAGACCCTGAGAAGGAGCCCATAGCTGGAGGGAAAGGGGTTCAGACCTTGCTTTTAACACCCTTGCAAAACCCCAGCCCTGTCAGGATGTTCACGAAAGGTGAGAAATTCAGGTATGAAATCAAGGGAAAACTTGAAAACCCAAGTGTTCCTCAGGCCTGCGCAGCTCCCAGAGACTCTGATGTCCAACTCTGCTGGGGCTCCCAGCCTCAGTTTCCCCCATGGCAGCATGGACCCTGTGGTGCTGATCTGTAGGGCCCACAGCCCTGCCTTCTGCTTTCCAGACATTGGGTATTCTGCCCTCCATGTGGTGCTGCTGGAGGAGGGCAGGCTCTGGATTAAAGCTTTTAGCCAGTCTAAAGGAACCTTCTTCACCAGAGGCAGCGGGAGGGAAGGCCACAGGGGCATCAGCCCGCTCCCCACAGCTCCTCAGGCAAGAGCTCAGGCAGCAGCTGTGAGCACCGAGTGGACCAGCCGAGGCTAGGGGAGACCGAGTTTAGGGCCCAATCCTCAGGGGAGGTGCTGGGATGGGAGCTAAGCTGAGCAGAGCCACACTCCCGCAGTCCTCACATGGCCCCGAATCCCCCTTCCCTGATGTTGGCGGGGCTGGGGGCACCCAGGCGTGAGTGCGTATCATGTGCTGAAATGCCAGGGCACCCGTGGGCAGATGCTCCAGCAGAGATGCCTGGCTCCCAGCAGAGGAGTAGGGGAGCACCATGTTCTTTCCAGATGCTACTCAGCTACCATCCACTGCCACCACCAACACTGCCATGTACATACGGGCTTCATGCCTCAGTCAGGCCTCCCTTTCCTCTCTGTCCCATCAGGAGTTGAGGCAAGGTCCCAGGTTGACAGGGACAGAGCTATCAAGAGCATGGAAAACCCTGAAAGAGCCCAGATGACAAACATGTCATCGCTCCAGGCCAAGGCCATGCTGAGGCCCTGGAGTAGCTGCAGCTCAGCTGGCAGACAGGAGACAGGACAGGGAGGATGGAAGGTCTGTGGCTACCCATCAACCTGCAGCCCCTTTCTTTCTTCAGTGGGTTGTCCCCCTGGCACCCAGCTTCCAACTCCGTGTGCCCCAGGACACCTCGTCAGTCCTGGGCCAGGCCAGGCCAGGGAGGAGCGGGCAGCCAGGACAGGTTCAGGCCAGCGTGTCAAGATCCACAGTGGGCAGCGGCTCCCGCCAGTAGCAGAAGTTGCTGTATTCAGGGTTAGCCAGGTCTGCGCTTGGGCCACGGGCCACAGGAGGGAAGAGGAGCTCAACCACCTCACCAAGCCGCTCATACCTGTGGGTGAACAGGGCTGGGTCTCAGCCTGAGCTGCCACCAGACCACAGCCTCCGCCACGTCAGGTAGGGGGTCTACAACCTGCCCGGGAGCCCTGGCCAAGGGACAGACTCACAGGTGGGGAGGTAAAATTGGGGCCCAGGGAAAGGCCAAGGCACAGGATGTGGCAGGGCATGGGGGCACATGGCAGGGTGTGGCCTCACGTGGATTTGTGGTTCTTCATGAGCTCCTGGATGAGCTCTCCCCGGGGGTTGACCGTGAAGATGCGAGACTCTGGTAGGCCCACCTGCCGGTAGGCAAAGACATCCTGCAGGACATGAGGGGGCACGTGGAACAGAGGCCCGCTGGGGGGAGGTGGCTCAGCCCATGGGCAGGGACACACTCACATTGCGCCTGTTCCCGAAGGCAGCGTAGAAGGTCTGTCTGTGGGGCAGAAACAGCTGCTGGATGTCACTCAGGCAGGCGATCTTGAACACCTCCGGCTTCTTCTCAATCACTTCTCTGGGGCGGCCAGGGCCACAGCAGGGAAAGGGCCAAGGAGAAGAAGAAGCCAGAGGAGATGGCAGGCTCAGGTGATGTGGCGTCTGACTCTGCCATCAGCTGCCACCTGGGTGCTAATGCTGGCCTGGTCTGGGATGGCGGCAGCCCTCCCCCCGCCCAAGGGGCTGTGAGCTTGTGTTGTGGAGGGGTGGTTACCTGTGGAGGGCGGAGAAGAGGCTGGTGGGAGACAGCAGGATGGGGCCCTTGGGGAGGCCACAGCCCCCCTCGCTCACCCACTGCAGGTACCCCTTGGTGAGGTCGGCCATGCCGATGGCCCGGGCTGAGCAGTATAGGAACTTGTACCCGTTTCTGGGGATGAGAGACAGGGTGGCACAGAACCATCAGAGACCAGCCATCGCCCATCCGCTCCATTGGCTTTGGCCTGCCCAGCCCAACTCTGGGGCTCTGGTCTTCAAACCTTTGCAGGAAGAGGACTCAGGAAAATGGCTAGGCCAGGCCTAGCAGAGGTGGCCTTGGCAGCTATCCCAGCTAGAAGGAGCACGGACAGAGCCTTGAGGCCTGGGAGGACCAAGAGGGAGGATGGCCTCCCCTCCAGCCTGAGGCCCACAGGTAGAGCCTGATCCTGGAACACAGCCCCAGGGCGTGTGTTTTCACAGAACGAGGGCCAGTAGGGAGGTCTCAGCACTGCAGGGATCTGCCCAGGCTGCTTCCTTTGGGGGTCTTACTGGTCCCCAAGGTGTCCTGTCCCATCACTCCCTCTCTCCAGCTGGGCGTCCTGCCGCAGCCCAGCCCAGGCACTCACAGGTGGATTTTGTGGTAGAGACTGGTGATGCCCTGGTGTGTCCAGTCTTTCCCCAACTGGGGCAGAATGTGGCCCAGAGCATCTGACCTAGAGCCAGAGAGGAAGGGTCACTCAGGCAGGTGGTCCAAGGGGAAGGCAGGACCTCTCTTATGGTACCCCCCCACACTCCCAGCATGGAGGGAGGCAAGTCCCAGGCCCATCCACCCTTGCTGGGGCCTGCTGGGCCTCACTTGGTAATGGTGCCGTCGATATCAGAGATGACCACCTTGTCGTCCCATTTCCACAGGTAGATGGTGGCCTTGCAGCGGCAGGTGCCCTGGTATTGGGTGGTCACACTGAAGACCACATCGTTGGCACCTTCTTGCAGGTTCAGGCACCGCTGGGGCCAGGCAAAGAGGGTTGTTGCAATCCACTGCAGCCAGGCACCACCCAACTTCTCCCACACTGTGGTCTTTGACCCCCACAGGCCCCTCACTCTCCTGGTCCTCCCAGCTCAGAGACCCTTCCTGAATTCATCAGAGACAGCCACACACAGACACATCCGGCCAGAGGGTGGCCATGCTGGTTGGGGCCCTGCACAGTACCGGCCACAAGAGTCCTGGCCTCTCTGCAACCCTCTTTGAGATGAAATTTAGATAAAGCCAGGCCCGTGACTCGCTGCTCAGGGTTCTGATGGGGGGACACCCCACTTCACAGATGGGGGCTCTGTGGCTAGGGTGGCTGACTCACATTCCCCTAGAGAGAGATCCAGCCCTGCGTGTGGTCCACAAGGATTGGGGCAGCCCTGCACCGAAGCCCTGAGCTGTGTGTGAGCCCCAGGGTGCCAGACAGCTGGCACTGCTCTGTACTGGGTTGGGCAGACCCTCCTGGACACATCCCTGACCATGGAGCCACACTCAGGTAGAAAACATGCTCTCATTAGAGGAGCCACCAGTGACTGAGCTTAGAGCAAACATGACTCAGGGCCCAGGCTTGCCAAAATCCGAGGGGCTGTCATCAGCATTTGATTCCTTTTGTGTGGCTTCTAGGGGCAGACCAGGAGCCAGCTGGGTCACTGCAGGTAGCTGTCTCAGGAGGACCTAAGAGAGGGCTTTTCCAGTTAGGACATCCAACAGACAAATGGGCTGGCATGTGAGGAAGTGAGCCCCTGCCCCTGGAGGCATTCAAAACGAGGCCATCAGGGAGGCTGCCAGGGGGGTGGATTATGGCCTTTGGTGAGCGCATGGAGCCTTTCTCAGCCGGCCCTGAGGGACTCTGGGACAGGAGTAGCTCAGCACCCACTATGCACACATGAACACACATGTGCACACGCTTACGATCTGATTGGAGGAGAGGCGGAGGGACTTCTTATAGGCAGGAGTGTAGGCTGGTGTTGAGGGTGGCGGGGAGGGGGCCTCCAGGATCACAGGGCTGTCTGGGCCATCGTCATCGCTGCTCAGGACTCCGGTCTTCTCTCTGTGGGCGGCGCTGGCTCTCAGGCCACCTTCCCCAGCCCAAGGTCCTTCACTCCCAGTGGCTGCTCACCTCAGCCCAGGCCATGGGGGCCTGTCCCTGTCACTCCAGAGGCTGCCCAGGGTATCAGTGACCCTTCCCTCTAGGTGCCACTCACATAGGGTGGTGGCAGACACAGGGTTGCTGGCTGGCAGTCTCCAACCAGCCAGGTGACAGCAGAGGGGGCTGAGACCCAGGGCTGCTAGCCCTCAGTGCCTGCCTTGGAGATGTTTTCCTGAAAGTGCACCCCAGGCCTTACTCCGACGCCATCCTTGGTCACCCTCCCCCAACTTTGTGCGTCTGGGTCACTTCAAAGGTGAAAAAAGGAAATCAAGTCAGCAGCCCCCTGTGGGCTGGGGGAGAGAGGCCCCTCCCCTTCCTAGTCTGGGCCAGGAGTCTGAGCACCTGTTCCAGCTCTGCCATCTCCTGGCTGTAGGACATTTGGTGTGTCTCTAGGTCTCAGTTCTCCCTCTGTGAAATGGGGGCATTTCTCAGGAAAAAGAAGGGGTATGTGTAGAAGCATCTGGGGAGTGACCAAGAACCATGGTTGGGGACAGGGTGCTGGCTCCACCCTGCCCCAGGGCAGCTTCCCCAGCCAGGAGTCCCACTCACCCCTGCTGCTCTCTGGCGGTGGTTTTCTCCCTCTGGGCACCGCACTGTGGAAAGAACATCCATCCAGTGAACCTGCTCCTGCCCTGTGCTGGCCCCGCACCGCCACTGCGACCACCCACCTCCTCGGCCGGGAAGTCCCTGCGTCGCCAGGAAAACCACCATCGCCCGCCCTTCCGGGGCATCTTCTCCTTCTCCAGCTTGTCCACGGTGCTCTGTGGGTAGGTGAAGACCACAGCGTTTTTCCCTGCACCACCCAAATTTCCTACCTGACATTGCCCTTGAGGCCCCCACGAGCCCCGAGTCAGGGCCCACCCTAGAGCAAGGTTCTGTCAACATCTGGAGGCCGAGGAAGCACTCGCCTGGGACTCCACGCAGTGACTCAGGCAGCTCAAGGGCCATTCCTGCCCCCCAGCCCCACCCCAGCCCTGCCCCCTAGCTCCAGCCCAGCCTCAGCCTAGCCTCCAAATCTTGTGGGTCAGGCCTCTGCTAGAATAGCGGAAGGTAGTGCCTTGGGAGTGTCTCGAGATCTGGTGCTCCCTGCATGATGCTACCAAGTGGCAGCAGGAAGAACAGTCTGTGGCTGGTCCTCCCCTCAACCTCCAGAACTGGCACAGGCATCCTCCTGGGCTCAGTGATCCTATCCTATGGACAGCCTCCCTCTCTGTATGTCACCATCACTGTCTGATTGGGGCAACATGGCCTTGGGAAGAATACTGATTTGATCCGTGCTAGATGCCCCTAGGGAGAGCCCAGGCCAAGGCCCATCTGGGAGACAGCAGCATCCTAGAGACACAGAAGGGAGAACCCAAGTCAGGAGGACCTGGGCCCAGGGTGGACACTCCAGGGAGCCCACTCGAGCTGGGAACAGGCTGGTGGGGGAGGGGTCTCAGGGGCCTCACGTGGTGGGTCGTTCTGGGTAAGGTGAGGCGAGCCAAGCAGGGGGGTGACCCTGTGGTTTCTAACTGTTACCTTGGGCAAGTTTTTCTGGAAGGCTTGCAGGGAGAGGATCATGGGAGCGGCCACAGCCCAGTTATAATGCCTGAAAGACAGAATAAGGCGTCGGGGCTGCAGCAGCCGCAGGGTCATGGAGCGTGGGATGTCCCTCGGGCCAGCAGCCCCAGCCCCAGGACCTACTTCCTGTTGATTTTCACCACTAGGTTTGGGTCCTCTAGGAGACTGGGGTTTTTGGTGAGGTCCTGGTAGGAGACGATGTGCTGGTTGAACTTCTCTGGGCAGAGAAGCAGAGAGTGAAGGGTGAGGCTGGCATAGCCCATGTGACCTGCTGCCCCAGCTCCTCGGGGCCCCCACACTCTGCCACTCGCCTCCTGCTGGCCCAGCAGGGCCCCTCCCTACCTGTGGTTTTACACCTGTTCCCACCCCAGGATTCATGGATGACTCACAACTTCACACTGAGTTGGGAATGCCCAGTCCTCCCTGCCGGCAGAGTGTGGGCTCCATGGGGCAGAGAACCGTAGGGAAGCCCAGCCCCACCCTTGGGGGGTCTTCACCCTCCACAGCCCCTGGGCTCTGCACCAGTCCTTGGAAGGGCTCAGGCCATGGGCCAACATACCGAGGGAGATGTCCCGGCTGTCAGCCAGTCCACCACAGAGGGACAGTGCTATGGTGTCCACTGTGTCCAGAGTGGCTTCTGGCATGTGTTCGGGGTTGGGGTCCCTCAGGAGCTTCTGGGTGCTGGGTTCACTCCACCTTCTGGCCCCCAGCCCACAGTCACTGGGGACAAAGGGGCCAACAGTGACATGAACACAAGGAGGGTGGGAGGTGGGTCCCCCTCCTCCCAGGCCCTTGATAGTGGACCCTTGGCCCCACAGGCCCTGACCCAAAACACTCTGGCACCCAGAACCCAGGCACCTCTCGGGGAAGTAAAGTGCTGCATTCTCAGAGTCCAGGGAAGGCAGGTCATCCAGGTAGATGTCACTGGGGCCCAGGTGCTGGCTTCTCTTCAGGGAGCCTGAGGGGGAGGAGGGGACACCTATAGATAGACCTAACACGTGCTGGGTGGTGTGGGCAGTAGATGGCCCTGCCTTTGAATGCCTAAATTCATAGTAGAACTTTCTGTGACAGTGGAAATGTTCTATGTCCGCACTGTCCAACACGGTAGCTGCCAGTCACAAGTGGCTATGAGCACACGTAAAACGTGATCAGTGTGATGGAGAAACAGAATTTTAGATTTTGTTTAATTTCAGTTATTAATGATTTCATTTTAAATGGCCACATACAGCCAGTGGCTACCAAATGGATGGCGCGGGCCCGGTGCTTGCGAGCTGGGATGACCTGGCTCTGCTTGTCTCTGTGGCTTCCTGTCCCAAACCTCTCCTCCCCCTCCTCGCTCAAGACACACGCCAGCTGCCCTCAGTGTCACCTCTCCCCCACCTGTAGCGCAGGCACATGCTTCTCCCTCAGCCTAGAATCCTCTTTCCCTGCTCCTTTACGTAGCTGGGTCATCATTGTCCATGTCTCAGAGGACTTCCCCGACCATGTGATTTAAGCAGCTCCCGTGCCAACCTGTGGCCCTGTCCTGCATTGCCTGTGGCATGTCCCTCCCATTCATGCGTGTGTCATCAGTCCCCCCACCAGACTGTGAGCCCCAGGAGGGCTGGTGCCAAGCACACAGTAGGTGCCCAAGATGTACCTAAAATCCCAGAGCCCACCCAGGGGATAAGGTGAGGCCAGGGAAGCAGTGGGAGCGGTCCAGCTATCACTCACCTTGGCCCCTGGAGGCCCCCTCTGGCCGCCGGCCGGGAACTGGGCCCTCCAGGGTGGCCCAGCTCCATGATTTGGAGGCAGGAGGGAGGTCTGCATCCCTGCAGCTCTGAGTCTTGGCTTCCACGCTCTCTGGGGTGTGGAGAGGGGGACCCACCAAAACAGGATCCTCTGTGTCAGACTGAAGTAGGTCAGTGCCAGCCTCTGTCACCAGGACTGGGGGGCCCAGAGGATCCATGTTAGCCGCAGAGATGGAGGGTGTGCTGGGTCCTCCCCGACGAGGAGAGGTTGCCCCCACGCTGCCTTCAGGGACCATCAAGGACTCAGGCTGCTCAGCTTTGGCCACCTTCAGTCAAACAAATGGGGGAGGACGTGGGCCAGTGCGGGGCCTGCCTTCCATGCCCACAGAGCCAGTGGGGAGGTGCCCTAGTCTCAGCCACTCCAATCCTGACCCTCAGGGGCCGTGGAGCCCTTGAAAGGCAGGGACTGGGGTTGGCACAGAGGAACTCACCTTGGGCAGCCTCCCCCAGGCCCACTGCATGTGGGACTCCGCTTTCAGGGGACTGGGCTCCGGGGCCCGCAGCTCCAGCTCTGAGTCGCTCTTAGGGGATGTCAGCTCACCTGCTGAGAGGCTGCAGGAAACAGTACTCAGAGGCCCCAAGCCAGCCTGCCACCTCCTGCCGCCCACCCCAGCCTGGGAGAAAAACACTTGCAACCCATGTTTATGCCTGCGTTGAATATAGAATATGTAAAGACTATGTAAAGATATCAAGAATGTATAAATATATAAAGAAATCATGCAAATACACAATAGGCAGGCAATTCAGTTTTAAAAAAAAGGAAGGGTGAGGTTATGACTGCTTAACAGGCACAGGGTTTCCATTTGGGGGAATGGAATGTTCCGGAACTAGATAATAGTGCTGGTCACTCAACATCATGAATGTACTTAATGCCACTGAATTGTACACTTTGAAATGGTTAAACTGGTAGATTTATGCTCTGTGTATTTTATCACAATAGAAAAAATGGGCAAAATACCCGAACACTTTACAAAAGGCAAATACAAATGCCTGGTTGACACACTGGATATGATCTGTGTCATCAGTCATCAGAAAAAGGTAGATTGAAACTACTCTGAGACCTTGATCTGGGCCTGCAGGCCACCTGGGCTCTCACCTGGCCTCGGGGGAGCAGTCACCATCGGAGTAGGGGTAGATGTCTTTGGGCTGTGGTGAGGACTCCCCTTCCAACTGGACACTGTTGAGGGGCCACAGGGGAATGGTCACTGATAGGGCGGAACACCCCAGGCAGGGCACAGGAGCCTAGACGTCAGGGACTTGGGGAGGTGAAACAATGAAAGCCCAGAGAGGTCAAGGCTCTTGCCCAAAGTCACACAGCATCAGCAGAGGAAACAGTGCTTGAACCTCAGGTTGGTGTCCCCACACCCTCAACACCCTCCTGGTCCCTACACACCCTGGGGACTCTGGCCTTGGCTTCTCCAGCAGGGACAGCTCGCTCTCAGGGCCTGTCTCCAGTTCCTCTGAACTAGAATCAGTTGCCACCGCATCCTCCTTCCGCCTTGGTTTCCTCCTCCGACGCCTCTTCCTCCGCCCCATGGAGGCTGTGCCCATGATGACGGGGCCCTCAGGCTTGCTGGCTGTGCCCTGCTGGGAGTCTGAGGGGAAGCCAGACAGGCCCCCCCACGGGATGGGGGAGGTGCACAGGCGGGGAGGCACGTGTTCCTGTGGAGCAGACCAGGGCCCTGGAGTGCGCTCATTTGGGGTCAGGGAAACAGGCGTGGAGGTCGGACACAGGTGGCAGCAGCATGGCCCTGCAGCTGCTGCTGAGCCCAGAGTTCCCTAACAGAGATAAAGCGGCCCCAATCCCAGGGAACAACCCACCACCCCACAGGCCAGGCGGAAACCTTGATGTCAGCCTCCCATCTCCGCTAAGACTCAGCCAGATGTCACTTCCTCCGGGAAGGTGCCTTGACTATCCCTCACCCAAGCTCCCACCTCCTTCACTGCAATAACCAAGTAGTTCCATCATCCACTGTTTACGTGTCTCCCAGACAGTTCTGGAACTTGCTTTGAAGTCAGGCGTCGCCCTCATCTAAGGCTGCTGCACAGTGTCTGACACATAGTAAGGGCTCAATTCAAGTTTGCCAAGTTAAGGTAGGTGCAGCTCCTCTGTTGGCATGTGTTGGGCCCTCCCTCTCCTCACCACCCCCCCATTCATGCTTCTAGGTTCTAGCTGCAGGAGCTGGCACCAGACCCTGGACAAGTGAGACCTCGCACTCCCCAGCCCTTCTTTGTGCCTTCCTCTCCCCTCTGCCATGCCTGGGAAGGGCTCCTTTCCATCCCGCAGGGGCCCAGCTCAGGTCTTCCCCTGAGACCTTCCCCAGCTCCCTAGGAAGTGGAGTCAGCCTGCACCCTGGTCCCTTCCTCCCAAGTGCCAGAGGCCAGCCCCAACTCACCCCTGCATCAGACCTCTGCTGATGGGATGGGGACAGGGCCGAACCCCAAGGCCCCACCCCGAGGAGGCACCAGGGAAGAGGCAGGGCAGGTGCTGGCGAGGAGGGTGGCACTCACCTCATCACTTTCCAGCTCCTGGACAAAGAAGGCCTCCCCACTGTCCCCCAGCTTCATGTGCAAGTCCACGGGCTCCCCATTGATCTCAATGTCCACCTGCAATGGGGACTGGTGGAGCAGGGGTCGCACGGTCCCCACCCCAGCCCTCATGTCCAGAGGCTTCAGCCCATTGGCCTCTCTGCTGCCTGAGTGCTGCCCCAGGGTGTTGGACAATGGTGCGAATTTCCATTTACTGGGCACTTCGTAGTGCTGTATGTAGATGATCTCATTTGATCTTCACCACAGCCCCTTGCAGTAGTCCCCATCATTATCCCCACTTTATAGATGAGGAAACTGAGGCTTGGGGTTTAAGTTATTTGCAAGGAAGTGGCCTCGGAGCAAGTGAGTCTCTGAACCCAAAAAGTCTGAGTCTACAACCACCCAAGCTCTTAACCACTCAGGTGTACTGCCTCCCACAGGTCACACTTCCGTATTAGGATTCTGGAAAGTTCAGTCACCTCAACGTGAAGGGGACTTGGAGCCACCAAACCTGCATTTACACACCAGACCTTGCTGCTAAAAACAACTCTGTCACATTCGCCTGAGCCCAGTGAAGATAGTACGGATCTACTAAGAGAGGGAACCTGACCTTTGAGTGTCACCCATGTATCTGGGCCTGGGACAGCATCACCAGGTCCTGTTTGCTTCTCCCACCACCATCCCTAGGCAGGTGAGATCGTATCCATTGGTACTGGGCTCAGAGACATGCCGCGATTTACCAAGAACACACAGGAAAGGTCTCAGTGAGCTGGGGCCAGGTCTGATGGTCCCCCTGCTGAGGTCTGCCCCCCTGGGCTGTTTCCATGGGAAACTGGGACCCCTCCCGAACCGAAACCCAAACCAGCCCCGTCAGAGAAAATATAGACGAGAGGAAGTCTGTCCAGAGGACAGATGCGCACCAGAGGGAGGAGGCCCCAGTCCTCTCTCATGGGACTACAGTGGCTGCCCGAGCTTAAAAAGCCCACCCTGCAGCGGCCACCTCGGCCGGCCGGAGCACTCACCACCTTCTCCCGAGACCGCAGCACACCCAGCTTGCCAAAGCGCACGTGGAAGGGCGAGCACCGGAACGAGCCGTCCGCCTGCTGCACCACCAGCACGTCGATGCCGCCGCTCAGCGTGGCCGGGTTCAGGCCGTGGTACAGATCCTTCACCGTCCCGAGCACCGTCTCAGCCAGCTGCCCCACGTAGTTCATGGCTGGTGCTGGCGGAGAGAGGCGGCGCTGTGGACAGAGGCCCGGCCCAGGCCCAGCTCCCTCCGTGGGGCGGCTCCTGCGGCTTACTGCCCGGATCCCAGCCTTCCGTCTGTGTCACGCCTCGGAGTGCGTCGCACGGGCAGTGGCCGCTGCGGGAGGGGAGGTGCGTCTGCAGACGCCGTCTAGCCCCAGCTCGCCCGCCGCCGACCTGCCTCGAGACCCTTGGGCAGCCACCACCCTTCTCCAAGGGCCGAGCTCCACATCTGTGAAGTAAGGGCACAGGGTGAGATGACACTCTAAATGCCGTGACTAACGCTAATGACCACGATGCTCAGCGGGCACAGCTCATTTCGTCTGCACAACAACCCTGTGGGGCTGGCTGAGCCGGTGTTGTTATTCCTATTTACAGGTGAGCCACAGGGGTGGAGCAACTTGCCCAGGGTCTCTCAACTGTTAAGGACAGGACCTGGGATTCAAACCCAGGTCTGCGTGGCTCACACCCAGAACTCTCGGTGTAAACCACTGGCATGGCCCAACTGTGGAAACAGGAGGGGGTGGCCAAGTGGGGTAGGCCCAGGGCCCAGCAGGCCTAAGGGTGATCTTCTCTTCCCAGGAAGTGGGGAGGAGGGGGTCTCTGTTTTTCCATCTGAGAGCTACGTTCAGATGTTTTGCTGCCTCCTGGTTTTAGAAGTTGGAAGGGGCCTTGAGGGGCCACTGCGGCTGATTTATGGGGGACCAGGGGTGGGAGCACCCTAGGGACCTAAGGCTGTGCTCAACCCTATTCCTGGGGTCAGACACCAGAGGCAAGGCATCCCCTACAGCTGGGGGCTTAAGGCCCCAAACCCCAACCTCCTTCCCAGTGTCCCTGCTGGGAAGCCTGTTGGTGGCTCAGAGCCTGACCTCAGAGTCTCCAGCCATAGTTCTCAGCCCCAGCTTCAGCCCTGACCCCCACTCCTCAGAGGCCTTGGTCTGGCCCCCTGAAACTGCTCCTTCCCCCAGCCAGACTGGTCCCTCCAGCCATCCCACACCAGGCAGGGCCAGGTGAGCCAGACGCAGGAGGCTGTGGCAGCCTCGGGGGAAGGCCAGGGCTGTAATAAGAGCTGCTTCCAAGCTGGCACGGTGCCCGCCCTGCCAGCTTCAGCTTGTCACCCTTGCCCTGCCGGCCTGGCCAGTGGCCTGCTGTCCCTCTGGCTGCCAGACTTCGACCATCTGACCTCCTCAGGTCACTTGCCTCTCTCAGACCCTGGAGGACAGCCTGCCACACAGGACTGCCCCTCAAAGACACATCCAAGGTTAAGTGACTTATTTAAGCTCTATTAAGCTGACAGGCCAAAGATGGGGTGTAGGGAAGGGATAGAGGGAATGACCACTGAAATCCAGATCTCCTGACTCCATGGTCCCCAAACCACCCCACAGTCGTCTGCAGAGAGCACAGCCGCCCGCAGCCTCCTCTGCACACCCTGTAATGCAAAATGCAGTCCATGGGCCACTCTCAGCATCACCTGGGGGGTTGTTATTCTAGAAACGTAGAGAAACTTGAGCCCAACTCAGCCCTACTGAGTCAGCACCTGCATTTTAACAAAATCCCCTCATGTTCCCAGTCCACAGCCTACTCTTCAGGCTCTTGAAGAGCCTGAATGACAAGACCCCCTCCCCCCACACCCCCCTTTGGTATCTCTCAGTAATGCCCATATCCTGCCCATCCTGGGACACCCTCGAATGAAGCAGTGGATTCTTTCAGTCTGTGTCAGAGCGTGACAAACATAAGGCACAATTAGAATTGCTGAAGTCTAAAACATCAACTAGGTCTCTGAAAAAAAAAAAATTGGAAGTGGAAATGGGCCCGAGATGTCACTCAAATTCAACAAAGAGTTCATCTGCAAGGCACCGACCACGTGTAGGTGAACACTTCCACTTTGATTTCACACCACCTAACACCAAATAGACTGACGACTTGGTGGAAAGGGCTTTAGACCCCTGTTCCCAGGAAAACCACAGAGGATTCCAGAAGCTTCTAGGAGTACAGAAGCAAGCATGGGTGGGGCAGAGCAGGGGTGGTGGCAAAGGTCTGCCCAGCAGGAGGAGTCAGGGAGGAGGGTGACAGGCTCAGCGCGCTCTGGTACAGTTTCTCAACTTTGTCATTATTGCCATTTAGGGCCACACAATTTTTTGTCATGGGGGCTGTGCACTCTGGGACATTTAGCAGCACCCCTGGCCTCTGCCTATTAGACACACATAGCACTCATAGCAAACCCCCCACCCCAGGATGCCACAACCAAATTGCCTCCAGATTGCCTCCAGACATTGTTAAATGTCACCTGGGGAACAAAAATGCTCCCAGTTGAGGATCGTTGACCCAGTAGAAAGAGCTGAATGGCAGAGATGACAGCCAGGGTCCCACTGGGAGCCACCCTGGAGTACTTTCAGGCAACTAACTTGCTGGCCTCAGTTTCCCCTTCTATGAAACAAGGCCTCGATTTTCCAGACCTATCTCAGCTCTAATGTCATGGAGTCTAGAATTCTTTCCTCTCCCTGTCCCCCACCCCACTCCACAGTGGATGCACCCACATCTGCCTGCTCAGCATTTTGGGGGCCTCCTGTGAGGCTGGCCTTGTGCTCTCCCCTCTGCCTGCACCCTTCCCTGAGGGCACCTTCTTTTCCCAGGACCCAGCTCTGTCTCCTTGGTCTTCTCCAGAGGAGAGCTCTGCTTAGCTCCCCTGTGTCACCCTCCACCCCCAAACTAACATGTCTCGAATCAACCACTTCATCTTCCCCCCAGGGAGCTGAACACCTCTCAGGGCTCATGGGTACCCCTCCGTCCCAAGCCCTCTGAATCTTCTCCCCCAATTTCCTGCTCATACGACCCCTGCTTGCTCCTGCTGTCCTAGGTCAAGACTTTATCACCAGATGCCCAGATCATGGGTGGCCACAGGACATTACGGGAAAGGGCACCAGACAGTCTGGTTCTGACCCCTGGTTGGCCACTTACTAGCTGTGATCCTGGGTGAGTCACTTTATTGCTTTGAGCCTCAGGTTCAGCCTCTGAAATGGGGATAATATCAGGTGTGAGCATAATCAGGTGTGAGATAATTTGCATGAAGCACCAGAATGCAACAAGTGCCCATATGTGTCACCTATCAGCAGCAGCATATTTTTCAGCATCATGATGGCCCCACTCACCCAGGCTGGTCCTGAGAACTCTACAGGTCAGGCTCTGATGCACTGCACCTGCCTGCAGTTCAGAGTTTAGAGTTTTGAACTTGACATTCAAGGCCCTGCACAATGGTAGCCCTGCTATTTGCAAAATGGGCATGTGGGCTCCAGGCAGGTTTCATGGGGTGCCTTGGTCAAGCCTCAGACCCCACTCTGGGGACATCCACAGGCCTTCTTCATTCCGGATTAGCCCACCACTCCACCCAGGGATGCCAGAACAAGCTGCCCTGGGTCTGAGCTCTCAGCCCTCCTAGGTTCCCAGATTTGGGTGGAGGAAGGGTGTGGCTCTCCACCTAGCACCAGATGGTCCAGGAGGGTAAGTGCTCCTGTTGCCCTGGTGGAGAGAAAGCGGCACCCCAGCCCCGCAGCAGCCACAGCATCTGACCTGTCCAGTCTCAGGGCAGGCAGGGCAAGGGTCAGACAACGTTTTGCAACTGAGGACACTTGGTACTAGAGTGTCCTCCCCAAGGTCACACAGGCAGCCTAGGAAAAAGCTGGGCTAGCCCCGGCCCAGGGAAGTTTTGGCTTCTTCTCTCCGGATTCCGCGTTCTAGGTGTCCAGGCAGTCACTGGGCTGGGGAGAAGGGTGAAGTCAGGCCGGCCCTTCCACCCCTGCATTCCCATCTGATGGCTAGAGGTGGACTCAGGCCCTCCGGCATGAAGGAAGGAATGGCAGGGCGGGAGGGAGAGGGACGTCTCTTTCCCGGCCCGGGTTGGGCCCTACCTGGGGAGCTGCCCACTGGACCTCCTGGACTCGGAGCCGCCGCCTCTACCTGTGTGCAACAGGCTTAACAGGTAAGTGTCCTCCCGCACTCAGTTGGCGCTTCCGGCTCCTCTAGGACGTGGTGAGATCCCGGCTCCACCCCTTCGACGATCCCTGTGCCGTCTCCGCAGGTCCCAATCCGCCCTGGCTCCACCCCCCAGAGCCGCCGGGTCCCCGCGCACAGGACGCCCTTTCACCTGTAGAGGCTGGGGCGGGGCCAGACCTCAGGCTCCGCCCCAGAGCCGCTAGATGGAATGTTCTGTGGCGGGCCACCTGCCCCACCTCCAGGAGCGGCGGAGAAGCAGGGACTTTGGAATCGTTCCGACTTCAAGTCCTCCCGGATTTGCTTCCAGCTCGCTGTGTGACCTTGGGTAAGTTCTGTCCCAAATCTGAGTCCGTTTCCTGCTTTGTCAAGAGGTAGAGTCACCTTGCAGGTTTTCGAGATTACATGAAATGAGTTTATGAGGTGCCTGGTGCCCAAATGTCCCCTCCTGGGGGCAGCTTTCCCTGCCTCCAAGACTGGGCAGGTCCTTCGTGTCATATGTTCACATAGCCCACAGTTGTCCTTTCATATTTGCTTGAATGACTATTTGATTACTATCTGCCTCTTCATTTGAATTTGAACTCGGTGAGAGCAGGTCATGTTCATCCTCACACGCCCGTGCTCAGTACAGCGCCTGACATCCAGCAGGCACTCAATAGATGCGGGTTTTTTCATTCCATCCGTCCGATGCACCGATCGAGCGGCAGCAGGCTCAATACGGCCACTGGCCAGCAGAGGGCAGGCGGTGACCAGTCTTCTCACCCAGCCGCGCTCCCTCTCCGCCTGCGGCGCCGCAGGAGGGGGACAGGTGAGCCCAGGTGCGTGCGTGAGACTGGAAGGTGAGCCCTGTGATGCGGACCAGGGAATGGCTTTTCCCTTTGGATCCGTGGTGTGCGCCCTTTCCTGGATCCAAGACCTCTCCAACAAGCTATGAGCGTGTCTGGCATCTGCAAAGGTGCCCTGGGAAGAGCCCGGCTTAGGAAGTACAGGGTGGTGGGGAATGAGAGGTAGCTGCCAGTAGCGCCGTTATTCTGTGACCCAAGGTGACAGAACCTGTTGAAAAGTGACTAGCCTCAGTTCTCACTTTAGCAATAGTCATTTGGCGTTAATATTAGTCCTGAACCAAAGCAGTGTCTGGCTGCTATCTCAGCAGAGCCCTCTTGGCAGCGGGGCTATCTCAAGGCGGTCAAGGGGGCAGCAGCTCCCTACAAACGTGTCGGTGGCAGAATTGTATAAAATAGGACATCGTATATAAATAGCATCAGGAAATCCCTCGAGGGAGCCTGAGAAGGAAAGGAGAGGTCACGTGTTGGGACAACAGATGCCAAAGTCCATTTACCTCTTTGAGCCTCAATGTCATCTGCAAATGGTGATAAAAGCTACCTGGCAGGATTTTACTGTGAGGATTTACAGGATAAACTAAATCAGTGGTTTCCAACCTTGGATGTATGTTGGCATCACCGTATCCTGGACAAATACCGATACCCAGAATACTGCGATTTTAAAAACCTCTCCAGGTGGTTGTAATGTACAGGCAAGGCTGAGAACCACTGAGCTAAATGAAATGCTGAGCACAGCACAGGGTGTGCACAGTAGGCTTTCAGTAATGTTTATCACATTAAAGATCAGCACAAATTGTTTTCATTATTTCTTGTTACAGCAAAAAAGAAAAAAAAATTGATATAAAGGTTGTTGCAGAAATTGGATTTCTGACAGGCTTAATTCCCAAGCTATGAATCATCCAGGATTTGGTGATTATGGGGGTGGGTGTTGGGCAAAAGGAGAGGCATCCTTTGATAGTACGACTTGTCCACAGGGACAGTCCCTCTAACCCCAGGTTTACAAAACCAGTGCTTTAACCCCTGAGCTATAGGGCCGTGCTAACCCCAGGTTTACATCCCCATCTCCAAGGTGTCCTTTGATGGTGCAAACAGTATGGGTGCTTACGTTTGCCCCTTTCTGGGGTTAAGGGTAGAGGTCATCTTTTCCCCTGCCTGGATAGACTCACTGGGTGGGCCTTTGCCCCCGGTAGCTGTCTTTTCCTTGATTAATCCAAGAGTACAGGTGCCACTCCCTTCTTTATGGGATTTGGTAGCCTATGTGCTTTGCTAATTCACAGATCCAGTGGTTATTTACTGTGCCCCACTACTTTCTTACTGGGTGAACTTGGCATGAGGTAGAAAGGCCAGCTCACCTAG
Source organism: Lepilemur ruficaudatus (assembly GCA_963574885.1). Taxonomy (NCBI): domain Eukaryota; kingdom Metazoa; phylum Chordata; class Mammalia; order Primates; family Lepilemuridae; genus Lepilemur; species Lepilemur ruficaudatus. Next base: position 10,857 of record CAUYRT010090736.1, on the reverse strand, counting down.
ACTTGCCACTGGGATCACTTGTCATGAGCAGCAAGACTGGCTTCCAGGAGTGGCTCTTCAACCATTCCTGGTGGCCTTGTTGAAGGTGGGAAGGGAGGCAGCGGACCCTGGGGCTGGCTCCCCACAGCATGCGGGGTTGAGTGTTTGGGGGCGGGCAACTGGTGTCTGGCTAGGATTGCCGGATTTAGCAAATGAAAATAAAGGACACTCAGTTAAATTTGAATTTCAGATACATAATAAATGTTTTTTAGTATAAATATGTCCCATGCAATATTTGGGACATACTTACACTAAGAAATTATTCCTTATTCATCTCAGATTCAAATGTAACTTGGTGTTCTTTATTTTTATTTGCTAAATCTAACAAGCCTATATCTGGCCAAACAGCTAAGCCTCCAGCACGTGGGACTTGCTGCTGGCAAAGGTCTCCTGCCCAATGTTGCCACATTCAACTGCCACCTGTCACTGCCTAGCTCCAGAACTGTGTGTGGCTCCCAGTTGCTTCCACAGTGCGACTTGGACTCTCCGGCTGCTGTGCTGGGCCTTGGCTCTTCTGTCTGCTCAGCTGACCTGCTTGGGCCCTTTCCCTCCTCTGCTCCACTTCATGTTTTTCCTGCCTAGCATGTCTCTTGCCAAGTCCCAGGAGCAATCACTAACACTTACTGAGCACCTACTGCGTGCCGGCACCATGCTGAGCTCTTCGATTGCATTGTCTTGTTGGAGTCTCGCAAAATCCAGGATGGTGAGAACAGAAGTTATCCCATTTTGCCAGTGAAGAAACTGATGCTCACAGTGATTGTTTTATTGATAAGATTTTTTTTATTAACATATTATATATTTAATAAAAAATAATATCCACTCTGGCTCTCTCCTCCATTGCAAGGAGACGAGTGGTGAGGAGGGGCTGGCACTGCCCATCCCTAGGCATCCAGACAAGTCCTGCCTCCAGGGCTCCCCTCTGCCTCCCTCTGCCCCCTGCTTTCCAACAGGCTCTGACCTCCAGACAGACGGTTCAAGGTTATAAGTGCTTTAGGCCCTCCCTTGAGCTCCCGCAGGTCGACCCCTTGTGCACAATTCAGGGGCCACCTGGACACACCCCTTGCTTTCTTTCATTCTTAGGATTCTTTGTTCATGCTAGAAAGAGGATCTGGGGCAGAGAGTGGAGTCTCTACTGGCCAGAGGAAGGGAGGAAAGGGACAGTGATAGGGGACGGGGCCAAGAAGAGGGATGGTGATGAGGTCCCCTCACTGGAGCTGGTCACTGCAGAATGAATCCTCCACTGGAGGATCAGGCAGCAGGGCACAGGGGTCACTCAGCATGTTTAGCCCTTCCAGGCCCAGTGACTCCATGTGAAGCTCATCTTCTAGCCCCAGCCCCGGTTCCAACCCAGCTGCTGACACTCACAGCCAGGCACTGCGGCCAGGGCCGCTGCAATCTCCATAGAGAAACCTGGAGGAGTTTCCTGTGAGGATGATGTTAGGCCCTGAGCCATGGCAGGAACAGAAGGTCAAGTTCTGGTGGTTGAGGGTGTGGGGATCCTGGGGGACACCCACCAGCCCCTCACCCCCTAAAAGTTCAGGACCTTCAGAAAAGCCAGAGGGATCTAGCGCCAGGCTGGCTGATGGGCTCTCCATGCTGAACTGCTCGAGGTTCCCCAACCTGAAGTCACTCATTGGCCGGTGGTAAGACTGCTGCCCGTGCCCACTGGGCCCAGGTGGGAATAGTGTTCCATAATGCAGCTATCTGCCTGGGGGCTGCCCACCTGAGGGCTGCACTGAGCAGGCCGGAGAGGGCAGCCTGGTTGCTGTAGAGGCTTTGGGGTGGGTGGCTGGGTGGGCAGAACCAGACCAGGATGGAGGTATAGGGATATGGGGACAGCCACTGGTCAGTGGGCAGTTTACTCCTGTCCAGGGAGCTGCCCTGAGTGATGGAAGGCAAGGTGGGTGACATTGTTGGCAAAAACTGTTTGGGCAGCTGCTGTTGGGACCTTCTGGCATCAGTTGGGCCTGCAGGCAAACTCAGGGGACTGAGGGGCACATGGTGGTGGTGGGAGGTCCTAGGGGTAGAAGCTGGATAAGGGGGGGTGCCTAGAACAGGGGATGGATTGAGGAAGAGAAGGAGGAGGAGAGGGCAGGGGCACTGAGTGAGGGATGGCCCAGGGAGGTGGTGGGCAGTGCACGGTGGGCCAAGGAGGAGGCGAGCAGTGAGGGATGGCCATGGGAGGCCTGGAGCTGGGTCTGAGGACTGCTCAGAGAAGCCTGGAGGCTGGGATTGCTTAGGGAGGACTGCAGGAGGGTGTGGCTGAGAGGTGAATGAAGTCCTGGTGCATCATAGCCCGGCCCCAGGCCAGGCCTCCACTGATGCCCAGGTGGATCATGGTGTGGGTCAAATTGGAGGTACTGTTCCCCCCACAACCCCCGCTCAGGTTAGGGTATGCTGTCTCCTCAGGGTCCAGGGGGGTGGGCAGTGGTGGGGGAAAGTACAGGTTGGTGAGGTCAAATAGGGAGCCCCCTGTATTCATTGCAGGTGGGAGGACAGGCACATTGGCAGGCTAACTGGTTGGGAGATGGAAAGATGTTAATTCCAGGGACTTCACAGGACCAAGGTCTGGAGGAAAATGAGGACACCTTCTTCACATCCCATGGCTTCAACAAATGCTTGTCATCTAGCAAGTTCTCCTCAATAGCAGGGACTTTGGAGTCCATTTCACCATCCAGAAAACCCCCACATCGGCTCCGCAGGATGCTGGGAGGTGTGGGGACTGGATAAGTGTCCTGGGGACTGGGGTTCATCACGCTTGTGTTAAGTGCAGATAGTAGAAACAACTGCCCCTTCTCTGCGGGAAATTGCCCCAGGGCATCGTCCTTCACCAGCTGGACTCCGGGGGACTGTCGGGAGAGCTGTCAACGTGGCGAAGTATTGGTGGAGTGGCGGAGTATCGGTGGAGTGGGGACACCATTCTGTGGGCATCCCGCTGCTCCCGTTCCAGCAGCCGGTGGTGCCGAGCTATGAATCTGATGGCGAGCGGAGGGGTCTCTGGAGCTTGGCCAGGCTACAGCTGATCCAGTTGACACCGAGCAGAGAACCACCGTAATGGGAGCTCCTTGTGTTCGCTAGCCGTAGTTTTTGGGCCTGTAACCGGGTGGAGCTGAGTCCATCATCACCTCCTCCAAGATCGCTGTCTCCTTGGCATGACACTGCTTCCGCAGCGCTGATCTTCTCTCTGAACTCGTGTGGATTGGAAGCTGAGGCCGTAGCCGAGCCAGGCCCGCTCGCCCCGGACTCCGCGTCTCTGAGTCCCTCGACCCTCGCTCAACCCTCGCTGTGCAAGCCACGGCCTCTGCCACCGCCTCCTCCAGCCTAGCCACCGCCGCCTCCCACAGTGATTCTTAAAGTGTGGTCTCCGGACCTGCAGCAGCACCTGGGAACTTGTTAGACATGCAGATTCTCAGACCCTACCCTCGACCTATTGGATCAGAAACTCTGGAGCTGGGGCCCAGCAATCTGTATTTTAGTAAGTCCTTCCCACCCCCACCCCACCCCCCCCCACCCCAGGTGATTCTGATGCTTGCCTTAGTTTGAGGCCTGCTGCTGTGAGAGATGAAGTGACTTCCGGAATCTTCCATTCCGGCAGAGGACTGCTAGGCAGGGTGTTCAGGATCTTAGTGAGGGCCATCTCTGGGCTAGGTACTGGAGGTGCCTCAGCGACCCCACAGTCTTGGGGGCATGCGTAGGGGAAGGGAAGAACAGAGGGCGGTCAGACCCTTGTGCTGATAGTGGGGAGGGGGGGGAAACCCGGGGGTCTTTAGCGGGGTGGGAGGGGTCAGGGAAAGCTTGGTAGACAGGAAGCTGAAAAATAAGTTGGAATTAGATGAGTATGGTTGGGGACGGTGTTCAAGTGTAGGGACTAGTTTGTACGAAGTTCATACAGAGCCACCTGAGGATAGTTTAGTCTTGCAGGTGGGAAGTGAGGAGAGGTAGGTGGGTGGGTTTGTGAAGTTCCCCGACTTCAGAGCAAAGGAAGAAGCTTTACTGGGTATGGAGAATAGGAAAAGCCCTCTGGCTTCCAGGTGCAGTGAACACAGCGGAAGATGGGGGATGGGAAGTGAGAAGAGACCCAGGGGGTGACAGACTTTCCCCCTCCCTTAGTAGACCCAAGCAGCCTCTGTCCTCCAAGGCGTCTGCAGTCTCAACCCCCAATCAATGGCAGTAGCGGGCAGGCGCGCGGTTCCGAGGTCAGAGCCGGTCTGCAAGCCCAGCTCCGCCTCGGGCCGGGGAGGGGGCGGAGCCGGGGCAGCAGCCCCACCCGCGGCCCCGCCCCCGCCTCGGGCCCCGCCCCCTCGGCCTTGGCCGCAGAGATGCCTGCTCTGGGCCGCCGGCCTGGGCTGCTTTTGCCCGCCACGTTCCCTTCCGCTGATGATGTGGCCAAGACTGCGCGCAGGCACTGGGGGCCTCTCCTCCCAGCCTTTCAGGGACAGGCCCTGGATGTGCTCAGGGACCCGCAGGCTGGAGGGTAGGAGACTTCCGTTGCCATCCTCCACTCCTGCCAAAGAAGACTTTGGTGCCAGCCGAGAACGGACCCTCCTGGCCAGGTTGCCGCTGGGCAGTTCCCCACTCCAGCTGTCTTTCCCGGAAAGACGTCAGTTTGCAGAGCCTTTTTGGAATCCGTGCCTAGAGAGGAACACTGAGAGATCATTAACCACTGTGTGAACTGGAGCTTTCTGTGTCCTGAAAAATCCCTCGGGGCTTACCGCCCTCTCCGTGGCCTTGACCCGCAGCGAGAGGCCATCCTCTTCCGACTCCTGTTCTTCCTCTTGTTATTTGAGTATACCTTCTGCCTCCACTACCACCCTCCACCTGGCACGCGGACCATGTCTTCTTATGCTTTGCAACTCAAGGAGGGTGGGTCTAGCATGGTGCCCTCCACTTAAATAGGTATTCAGAAATACTGTGTAGAGAAGATCAGTTTATGCTGGGTCTTGAACTATATGTAGATGGGGTACATACAGGAAGGGAACTGTTGCAGATGGGGTACATTTAGGAGAGGAACAGGCAGTCTAAGTGGGTGCAAGTGGTAAGTGAAAACGTGGAGACAGGAGAGAGAAAGTGAGTACAAGGAGACAGCCTATCTAGCCTTGAATGTGGGGCAAAACCATGGACATTGGGAGCCATCAATAATTATTGAGCAGAAGAGTAATACAGAGAGAGAGCAGAGAGTAATGCGTTAGTCACTATGCTAGATGCTTTGTATATGATAGATGCACTGTCCTGCCCCCATTGCCTGTCCCCTCTCTGCTTGGACAGTTTTTCCCTCCATCCCCAAGGTTGATGCCAACTCATTTTTTAGATCCCAGGTGCAATGTTACTGCTGTCAGTGGCAGACAGACTCTAAGGTGGCTCCGGGATCCCTGCCTCCTGGTGTTCATGCCTTTATGTAATCCCTTCCACTGGAGTGTGGGTGGGATCTGTGACTTGTTTTTAACAAATAGAATATGACAAATGTAATGGAATGTCCCTCCTGTGTTTATGTTACATCATATAAGACTCAGTCTCACTAACAGCCTAGCTCCAGGGACTCTCCTTGCTGACTTGAAGTAAACAGCCATGCTGAGGAAGCACATGTGGCAAGAAGCTATGGGCGGCTCAGGGCAGCTCAGAACTTCAGCAGCCTCCAGCTAACAGCCAGCAAGAAGCCAGGGCCCTCAGTCCTATAGCTATAAGGAAATGCATCCTGCCACAACCTGAGTGATCCTGGAAGTGGTTCTTCTCCAATCTAGCCTCCAGATAAGAATACAGCCCAGCTGACACCCTGATTGCAGCCTTGTAAGTCTTTTGTAAGCAGAAGATTCAACTAAATGGCCCAGACTCCTAACTCACAGAAACTGTGAGGTAATTAATAAACATATGTTGTTCAAAGCCTCTAAGTTTGTAGTGATTTGTTACACGGCAATAGGTAACTAATACACTTTCTAGCTAGGTTAACTCTCCCTTGCATAGGCTCTCTTAACATCATGTACCTTTCCATCTTCGTGCTTTCTGTGATACTTTATTTATATACACCATTTGATCAATATGAGGACACTTTTTGCTCATCACTGTATCCCCAGAGCCTCACATAGTGCCTGACACACAGAAGAAAACCCATAATAAGTATTAGCTGCATGTGTTAATGAGTGAATCTTCTTACTTAATCTTTACCATAACCTGGTAAGGTGAGAATCATTGTAATAGACAAGGAAAAGGAAACCAATTATTTACTATACTTAAAAGTACACTTAAAATTTTGTTATACTTAAAGTTTTGGCTATGTACACCACCCATCTTAATTTTTAGCATGACCAAAGGATAATGAAATGATTTGAGAGCAGGATGTAAATTGCATAATTGCATGTATGACATCATTCACGTAGCATTGTATTTTCCAAAGAGCAAAAACTATCTTTCCAAAAATACTTCTGGGCTCCTCTCGTTTTCCCAAAGTCTTCTCTTATTCATTACTTAAATCATTGTGAAACTGCTGCCCTATTATCATCCTTTTCTGACCTAATATTGCCAGATCCTCATCTGTAAATGCTTTGTGAGATTCCAGCTGTTTTCCAGCATCGCTTTCATCGACTTCATAAAATTCAGCATCAAGATTTGTGGTTTCATTTTGCACTCCACTTGCATTGTATTGTTAGAGGTCAAAGCCATCTGACAGCGGGATGCTGTTAAAACCAAAGTCAGTTCCCATGAAATCTCTGCTCAAGACCCTCCAATGGCTCCTGTTCTGCCACCTCTCATACCCCACTTCTCAGCCCTCCCACGGTGCTCCCCTCACTCTTCTGCAGCTGCCATGTTCACTGCTCGTGGATCGTCATGCACAAGAGGCACACTGGTGCCCCCCGCACCCGGACCCGCAGGGCTGGCTCCCTCACCAACCTCAACATTACCTGAATGTCAGATCTACCCTGACCACTCCCAGCTACCTTTCCTTGTTCTAAGCTTCTCCGGAAGCACCAATCACTTCCTCGTGTGCTATGTAATTTACTTTTTGTTGGTGTTTGGTGTTTATCTCCTTTCTCAAGAATGTAGGCCCCGTGAGGACGAGAGGTTTGATTTGTCTTCACTGATATTTCCAAAGAACAATGTCTGGCACGTAGGAGGTTTCTAATAAAGATTGGTGAGTGAAAGTCCACATCCTTGATGGTCTTGCCTCTACCTTGACGTCTTCATCCCTTGCTGCTGCCTTGGGCCTTTTTCCCAGTACTGTGGACCCTGCCCCAGGCGATGTCAACCTGCCCTGTGTGTGCCTGATCAGTAAGGACTTCCTAGGGTGCAGGTGGTTTCTTTGTTTGCTTGGTTTTTTGTTTTTAGGGAGAGAAGGAGGGAAGGAGAGAGAGAGGGCAAGGTGCAGGTATTTTGACCTCCTATGTCAGTATGAAATAATAAATTCCAGCTTTTATTTTTCTTTTAGGGAAGAGGGTTCAAGAGGAAGAAGCAAGGAGAGGGGAGAGGGTGAAGAGAGAGCACAGTCTCAGATTTTCCTGGGATCCCCACCCAGGCAGCGAGTGAGGCTGTGCATCCCATACCTAAGCTGTGTGCCACATGGCAGGGGCAGTGCCGTTGAGTCATGAGAAGCACCGCCACCTGCTTTATAGAGTTTGGTGTGTAGGGTATTTTTGTTTTTTACAGTCCGGCTGCCTGTGTAATGACTTCCTTCCCGTGGCCTTGTTCACTGAGGTGTCCCTGGGCGACTAGCTGAGTCACAGCATTCCTTGCAGCTTAAAACACTGGCCCGAGTGCCAGTTTCTTCTTGTAGTTGGGACCTTAGCAGGCTGCCAGAGAGCGCCCAGGGAAGACAGTCTGAAGGGCTCCCATCTCTAACCTGCACCCCTCCCCAAAAACATGATTTAAAAAGCAAGTAAAAATAGAGAAGAAATTCCATCTGTTAAGTCACTGGGAAATGGCCGCAGCCCTGGCCCAGCCTGAAAAATAATTTGTCAGCGACCATGAAGTCAATTCCAAATTGAAGGGGCGGGGCAGAGGGAAGGAGCGGGGACGAGGAATCCACATCCATCCTCTGTGTCATTGCAATATGCAGGGTCAGAAACCCAAGTGACAAGACTGGCAACTCACAGGCCCAGCTGGTGGGAATATAAACTTGCTCAGCCCTTCTGTGAAATAAGCAGGTAGTTCTTACTAAAACTGAGTATGCATAGGGCTTCTAGTGCAGCAGTCTCATTCCTGGAAATATATTTTGAATAAAGTTCGCTCAGATCCGTAAGAAGACGAGCAGGAAGGTATTTGTTGTAGTGTCATTCATGGCATGGGGGACTGGGGGCAAGGGAATGGAGGGGATGAGTTAGTAAAATGTTGAGGATGCAAACCTTGGAATTCTACGTGGGAGTGAGAAGCGATGAATTAGACACATGTACAGCAGCATGGATGGAACGTACAGTGTTAAGTGGAAAAACCACTAACAAAGATTTAAGACAATATTTTTCCAGTTTTATCGAGGTATAATTAACCATGCATATTTGAAGTGTACAATTTGAGTTTTGACGTGTGTGTATCCATGAAACCATTATCACAATCAGGATAATAAATGTATCCATCACCCCTAAAAGTATGAAGTAGATCGATATATATTAAAATATGATTAACAGATGTTTAACAGCTACTGTTAAGGAAAAAAAAAGTTCAACAGTGTGTATACTATAACCCCATATTTGTAATTATAAATAATGTTTAGAACCCCTGAAAAAATCTGGAGGAACATATACCAAACTTAATTATGTTTATTGTTGGAAATCTTTTAAAAGCCTTATTTTGCTAATGTGTCTTGCACCTCAGAAATTATCCCTATTGTACCATATCATGGTCTTCAGGGTCTGATGAAGATTTAGCACACTGCCAATGGACCTTTATGTACCCTTAATTTTGAGTGACTTTACTAAAAATCACTGAAGTCACCACCATGGGCTCCAGCAGAAGGGTACCTGCCTCTGCTATTCCCTGTCCCCACAACAGAGAGCTGCATCAGCCACCTCTTTGTGCTTACTCACCTCCAAGACCAATTTCTGTCCTCCTCCCTCCAAGCAGGAGATATTCTAGCAGGGGTTGGGTGTCTGTGACTGGGTACCAAATGGTCAAATTCCAACTCATTATCATGAAGTCTGTCTTTCATTACCACTCTTCCTGTATCTGATAAGTAGAGGAGTGCTGGAAGATTGTGGGGGTAAGGGGATGTTTTGTTTTTGTCTGGTTATGGGTTTTATATAAAGGCAGTCATAAGGCATTTGCCCTTTTGTGTCTGGCTTCTTTGGTTCCATATTCGTTATAAGATTCTCCTTTGTTGTGTACAGCTGCATAATTCATTTATTTTCGCTGCTGTATATATAGCATTCCACTGAGTGAATATACCACGATTTATTTATGCCTTCTGCTATAGACAGGTATCTGGGTGTTTCCAACTTGTAAAACATGCTGCTATGAACATTCTTGTACATGTCTACTGCTGTATCTGGGCCTGGGCATGCGTTTCTCATGGGTATATATACTTTGGGGCAGAGTTTCTATATTATGAGGTGTATCTATGCTTAACTTTAAAAAATAATGCCAACTGTTTTCCAAAATGATTGTAGAAGTACACTGCCCTCAGCAATGTATAAGAGCTTCTCTTATACATTCACCAACAGTTGGTACTGTCAGACTTGGAACTTTTAGCCATCTGGTGGGTCTGTAGTAGTTGTTCACTGTAGTCCATTTCCAATACTGCCTATGAATCTAAGAACTTTTCACATGTTTATTGGCTATTGGATTTCTTGTGTGTGTGAAGAGCCTCTTCCTGTCCATTTTTCTATTCGTCTATCTTTTCATGATTTATTTATAGTAGTTTTTTTGTATAGTCTGGATATAAACGCTTTGTGAATTACATGTGTTGCAAATCTTTCTCATCTATGGCTAGCTTCTTCACCCTCTTAATGTCTCTTGTTGAATTGAAGTTCTTAATTATGAAAGAGTGCAGTTTGTCAATCTTTCCTATGGTTTGTACTTTTTCTGTCCTGTTTAAGAAAACTTTTTCTATTTGAAGGTCATGAAGATATTATTCTATGTTATCTTCTAAAGCTTCATTGTTTTATCTTTAAGTCCATATCCAACAGAAATTGGTTTTGTTATCCATTGAATAAATGAAATTTATTCACTAGAACAGCATGTCACATACCCATTCCTTCAAGAAATATTTATTGTGTGTGTCAGGTTATGTTCCATGTTTATAGTTTTACTTTTCATATTTAGGTCCATAATTCAGCAGAAATTGTTTTTTGAGTGTGGTATGAGATAGAGTTCCAATGTAATTTTTCCCATATGGATATTGAATTGACTCAACACCATTTATTCAAATGGTCATTTCCCCACACTGTTCTGCAATGCTATTATATCTTTTTTCCCCAGCATATTATGGGGGTACAAATGTTTAGGTTACATGTATTGCCTTTCCTCCCCCTTCCCCCCTGGAGTCAGAGCTTCAAGCGTGTCCAACCCCCAGACGGTGCGCATCGCACTCGTTACGTATGTATATACCCATCCCCTGCTCCCCCCTCCCATCTGCTCGATGCTGGACAAATGTTATTCCTATATGTCCTCTTAGGTGTTGATCAGTTAATACCAATTTGATGGTGAGTCCATGTCGTGCTTATTTTTCCATTCTTGGGATACTTTACTTAGTAGAGCGGGTCCCAGGTCTATCCAGGAAAATACACCATTGTTTCTTATAGCTGAGTAGTACTCCATGGTATACATATATCACATTTTACTAATCCACTCATGTATTGATGGGCACTTGGGTTGTTTCCACATCTTTGCAATTGTGAA
>CAUYRT010090735.1:0-13543 GCA_963574885.1 Lepilemur ruficaudatus | reverse complement strand
CGACTGGGACTCCAGGCCACCCCGACCAATTCCCTTACACAGATTGATGGCTAGAGATTGCTTAGACCACGCCCCCTTGGGTCTGGTTCTGTGCTTATAAGGGACAGAGGAGGATTTTTGTGGCCCAAAGACCAGAGACTCGAAACTGTCCAAACCCATCTATCAGGAGGCTCCTGAAGAGGATCCACCACCACCACCCTACCACCCTACCATGACACCTCCTGAAGTACCCGCGAATCCACCAGACACCCCACCACCGTCAGTCTCCCAGCTGCCAGTTCCAGACCAACCAGATGCTGACACTCCCATCACCCGCCGGCCACGGTCAGCTCAGGCCCCAACTTCAGCCCTCCAGATGGATGCCCCCACGTGAGGTGTGAGGTCTGATGCAGGTTACGGACAATGGGTCCATTCAGCCAGGTCAGCCAGTCCTGTACTACCAGCCCTTCTCCACCACCGACCTTCTGCACTGGAAGCACCACACCCCGCCATACTCCGAGAAACCTCAGTCCCTCGTTGACCTCCTGGAATCCATCTTTCAGACCCCCCATCCCACTTGGGAAGACTGTCACCAGCTCCTTTTGAATCCTTTTAATGCAGAAGAATGACAAGTAATCTAGAGATGATTTACAGTATGTGGAGGGCTGGGCATGACAGCTCATGCCTGTAATCCTAGCTGTCTGGGAGGCCAAGGCAGGAGCATAGCTGGAGCTCTGGTGGTTTGATGCCAGCCTCAGCAACAGTAAGACCCCGTCTCTATTTAATATTTATTTTAAAAAAATAAAGTATACAGAGGATGTGCATATTGCACCATTTTACATAAGGGATTTGAGCATCCTCAGATTTTGGTATCTGAGGGGGTCCTGAAATGAATTCCCCTCATACAAGGGGATTGTATACATTTTGATGAGTTTGGACATATACAAAGTCCGTGAACCTTTCATTGTATTCTTCAATTAATAAGTCTATAACAGCTATGTGTTCTTCAAATGATTTGCATATATCATCCTACTCATCAGTGACTTTTGCTAACTGGGAAAAATGTTCATCCAAAATTTCCTTTTGAAGAAGAAGTGTTTTGAAAAAAGATAACTTTTTTTGAAATGCTTGGATTCGTTGCCACATAGCATATATAGACTTAGTTTTACCTTACAAAGAAATATTCAAGTGGTTTTGATTTGACATGATATCACACAGAAGTGCTGCATTCCTATAGAAATCTTCTTTCAGTCATTCACACTGCTGATTCTTTTCTTCATAAAATTTAACTATCTGTTCTCGCAGAGATAGAATTTTGGCTAACACCTGTCCCTGAGATAGCCAGTGCACTTTAGAATGATACGGCAAATCCACACTGAATACCTCATTGTTCAACTTTAGCATGTTACGAAAGTGATAATGCTGTGTTGCATTTGCAAGAATACAGTTAACAATTCTTATAACGTCTTGCAAAGTGTCACTTAAAATAGTAGCTTTAGGACAGAGATTTTGCTGATGCAAGATATAATGAGAAGAAATGAAAATATCTGGATCTGTTAGTACTTTATCTGTGCAATAAACCCCTCATGTTTTCCTATCATGGAAGGTGCACCGAGCGTACATACACTCACTAAATTTACCAAATTCAGTCCAACCCCATGACTTTAAGGTGAAAGTTGCTGAAGATATCTATTCTGCATATTCTGTTCGCAAGAGCACCCGAAGCCAGTAACTCTTCGTTGCAAAGAAAACCTTCTGTTATGACCTGAATGAAATATGAAACCTGCGTTGAGCCAGTAGTATCAGTGGATTCATCCAAAGCGACTGAATAATACAGAGTGTCCCAAAAGTCACCATACATAGGGAAAGTGGGAAATTGTAGTTAAATGTATCTTTATTTACAAAATATTCATTACATGGCTCACGCCTGTAATCCTAGCACTCTGGGAGGCCGAGGCGGGCGGATCGCTCAAGGTCAGGAGTTCGAAACCAGCCTGAGCAAGAGCGAGACCCGGTCTCTACTAAAAATAGAAAGAAATCAATTGGCCAACGAAAAATATATGGAAAAAATTAGCTGGGCATGGTGGCGCATGCCTGTAGTCCCAGCTACTTGAGAGGCTGAGGCAGAAGGATTGCTTGAGCCCAGGAGTTTGAGGTTGCTGTGAGTAGGCTGTCGCCACGGCACTCTATCGCGGGCAACAAAGTGAGACTCTGTTTCAAAAAAAAAAAAAATACTCATTACAAAATTTTTCCTTTGTAGTCTCCATACACTTAATAAGGCTGTATTCTCAGCACTTCGGGAGGCGGTAGCGGGAGTAATGCTTGAGGCCAGGAGTTCCAGACTGGCCTGGGCCCAGGAGCTTGAGGTCGCAGTGAGCTATGATGATGCCACCGCACTCTAGCCTGGACTGATCTTGAACTGCTGGCCTCAAGCATTCCTCCCACCTCAGCCTCCTGAGTAGCTGGGACTACAGGCAAGGCCTGGAAAATTATATTTCTTTTAACCACACAAAGACCTTGTACTGTAGTATAAACAATGAAATAATATGTTAACGATAATGAGGGTACTATCAAAAGTGGACCTGCTTGGGTAGTCCCCAAGACACCTGACAGAAGCAAACACTGGGACAAAGGGTTAAATCTTCAGGAAAAGAATGGGTAAGACAACATGCACGTTTAAATGGCAGACACTTATTTGGACAGTTGCTAAATTTATCTATTTATTTATGTATTTTAAAAAAATTTTTTTCTTAGACAAGGTCTTACTTCGTTGCCTAGAGTGCAGTGGCATCATCATAGCTCACTGTGACCTCAAACTCCTGGGCTCCAGCGATCCTCCTGCCTCGGCCTCCCCAGTAGCTGAGACTATAGGCATGCGCCACCACACCTGGCTAATTTTTCTATTTTTTTTTATTAATAGAGACAGGGTCTCACTCTTGCTCAGGCTGGTTTCAAACTCCTGACCTTGAGCGATCCACCCGCCTCGGCCTCCCAGAGTGCTAGGATTACAGGCATGAGCCACCGCACTCGGCCTAATTTTTCTATTTTTTTGTAGAGATGTGTGTGTGTGTGGGGGGGGTCTACCGCTTGCTCAGGATGATCTTGAACTCCTGGCCTCAAACGTTCCTCCCAACTCAGCCTCCCAGACTGCTGGGATTACAAGCATGAGCCAGGGTCTCTGGCCTTATTATGTATTTACTTGTTTATTTATTTGTCAAAGTGACATAGCGGATAATGAAAGTCTTCATGTGAGGTACTCTTATACTGCACTTGGAAAAATGTGGAGGCTTCAAAATTACTTAAGCGTAGCCAGTTCTTTTGCTCTTGGACCACACGGCCTTAAACAAACCTTTTAAGTTATGCAAATAGAGTAAGGATTCCAGATCCAGCCTTTAGACCCCCTGGGTGGGGACGGGTCGGGAGGTGAGAGGCCGAGCATAAAAGCCGAAGGTTGCGAAGGCGTGGCCACATTGCTTTGCGTTCCCTTCTTTGCTAGTCAGTCCCCTGTGAGTAGACTGAGGAAGCTCCCGGAGGCTCCAGGGTACTTGAATTTGTGAGAGTCTCCATGCCACCTGCAAAGCGATGTCGGAGATCGGCGGGTGGTAGGCCCGGCCAGAGGTGCAAATCTCAGACTCTCCCCAAGGTCCTGAGGGAGCTTCCCGACGACGTGCCCAGTACCAGCTTCCAATCCTTGTTGCTGCTGAGGGACTTTAGCTGGAGGGACTGCAGCAAAAAACAAGGTATTTTTTTTTAAATTGCATTTTCCAACTTTATTGCTGGTTCATAAGAAAGCTATCGATCTCATGGATGTAGATGTCACCCCTTCGGAGAGAACGTATCGGTGCTTCTGGTAGCTCCTTTCTCTGGAGGGTTTAGGTGAGCAAGCGTGTCATTTGCAAAGAAGTGTTTAGCCTCTTCCTTTGCAGTTGAGCCTGTGTTTCGTTTTCTTGCCTTTCACGGTGTTCTTGAAAGTGGATTGGACTGATGGGAAGGGAGTCGGGATTTTGAGCACCTAGAGGACAGATGGATGTGGGAACAGGCTAGAGGCAGGGTGGAGAGCAAAGCCTGAGCTGTGGTCTGGCCCTGCAAGAATAATGGCTAAAGGACTCCTACACAGAACTGAGGCTCCAAGATGGGCACAAATGCCAAAGTCAAGTAGGGTCATAATTATCCTTGAAAGTCTCTTAAATCACCTTTGTAATCTTTGCAATCCAGGTCTCTTCCCAAGTTGGTGAAGATTGCTTTATTGAGCACTGCTGAACTACCTAGAAATTTCACTACACCTCCCCCCAAATAAATATCTTTTCAGTCCAGGAATCGCAGCACTTCAGAGTGTAAGTCCCGTAAATTAACAT
Organism: Lepilemur ruficaudatus; assembly: GCA_963574885.1. Lineage (NCBI taxonomy): Eukaryota > Metazoa > Chordata > Mammalia > Primates > Lepilemuridae > Lepilemur > Lepilemur ruficaudatus. The sequence goes on along the minus strand of CAUYRT010090735.1, from coordinate 9,209 downwards.
CAAAATACTGAGCATTTGTTCTAGCTCCAGAAACTTGCAAGGTCCTTTTCCTCCCATGATTTCATTCGACTCTCACGCCCTTAATTCTCTTTTGCACTCCACGTTCTGGACTTCAGCCTCCCAGCCCTCACTTTTGTGTCAGGTGTTCCTTGAGCACACTGTGCTCTTCCTAAACCCCTCTGGGCGGGCAGAGGGTCTGCGTGCCTGTGTCAGGGGCTGCAGTGGGAGGGCTGGAGGAGGGGTAGGCTGTACCCTGATAGGTGGGGGACCTGCCAAGCTCAGGCTGCTTCCCAAAGCTGCCTTAGGCTCCTGGCACCCGAAACTTACAAATGAAACTTACAAATGAATCCGTCTCTTCCTTCCGGCAATATTTTAGTCTTCCCAGTCCCATCGGATTCTCCCTTGAAGGAGATAAAGGCAGTTCCAACTTGAGCAGGCTACATTCCAATTCGAGAGACAGATTCCTTTTTCCTTTGTTTTCTCCCACTTTGGGCAGGCATCATCCAATTTTTATTTAAATGTTTTCTTTTTCAATTTTGTTTATTTATTTATTTTTAGAGATGGGGTCACTACGTCACCCAGGCTGGATTGCAGTGGCTTATTGACAGGCATGATCATGGTGCAATGCAGCCTCGAACTCCTGGGCTCAAGCGAACCTCCCGCCTCAGCCTCCTGAGTAGCTGTCACCCAGGCCTGGCCCAGACTATTTTTTATCAACATTTTTTTTTTTTAAATTTCTATTCACAATATATTTTTTGAGCACCTATGAGTGCTGGGCCATGGGGCCAGGGGGTGAATGAGGCAGACAGGGCCTCATTCAAGAAACTCACATCTAGTGGGAGAAAGGCAGTAAACACATAACACACCTTAACTCATTCATGCTTTTAATCAAAGTCACACGAAGACAGCCACCAACTGCAACAAGCCCTGTGAAGGAGAGGCATAAAGCACAGGGGTGGGGTGTGACTAGGGCACCCCAAGAAGGTGACTGGAGGCAGCTGGGGCAAGGCTTGTGGGTGGGGGAGAGGGATCTGGACACCCGGGAAAGGCCCCTAGGCCAGCAATTCCTGGTGGGGTGGAGAAGGGGGCTGGGAGGGGCCAGACCAAGCCCCTGCAAGATCTAGATGGGCCTTAAGAAAGGGAGTGACAGATCAAATGGCATTTTGAAAGGATGACAAATGGCTTAAACGTGGAGACCACCTAGGTAGCTCTGGGAATGCCTTTAGGTCACTGTTGCTTTTGGAGGGTGGAGAGAAAAAGACAGCTAATGACAAAGGCAGGAGGGGAAGAAGGAACGGTGCTCTGAACTTGAGTGGGGAGAGAGGGACAGAGGCAGTGGGCCTGTGGAGGAGTTTTTAGGAGACAGAACAGATGTGGATTTGAGGAGTGGTTTGTAACCTTGTAGCCCTTGGGAAAGCAAAGGCTCTCGACATCCAGAAAAGTTCGCTTTATGTCTATGCACACTAAGTTCCGGGGTGGGGGAGCCCTGACTCCTGAAGGCATCGGTGGTTGTGCTTTCCTACCCTGAAAACCAGCCTCACTCACAACCTTGAACCCTGAGTGTAATACTGCCCTGCCAGGAAGACTGGCCTAGGAAGAGGATCCAGTGATGAAATAGCTACATTGTAGCCAATACTGCACTGGCCAAACACCAGGCTAAGCACTAAAATGGATTTGCTAGGAAAACCTTCCCTGAAGATGGAAATATTATCCACACTGTGCAGTTTCAATATCTAATGTACGATTCATTGGTTTTCAATATATTCACAAAGGTGTGCAACCTTTAGATAGTGCAACCACTACCTAATTCCAGGACATTTTCAACATCCCAAAAAGAACCCCCACGCTCATTAGCGGTCACTCCCCATTCCCTCCTCCCCCAGCCCCTGGCCGCCATTAATCTACTTTCTGTCTGAACAGATTTGCCTACTCTGGATATTTCATATAAATGGAATCACACCATACATGACCCTTTGCGTCTACCTCCTTAGCATAGTGTTTTCAAGGTTCATCCACGCTGTAGCATGAACCAGTGCTCCTTTCTATTTTATGGATAGCCCCATTTTCTTCATCCATTCATCACTTGCTAGGTATTTGTGTTGCTTACATTTTTTGGCTGCCATCAGTAATGCTGCTGTGAACATTTGTGTACGGGTTTTTGTATTGGCGTCACACATTTTCAGTTCTCTTGAGTAGACACCTAGGAGTGGAACTGCTGGGTCCTGTGGTAACTCTTCAGCTCTTGGGGGAACTGCCTTTCACTTTTTATATTGTGACAACAAAAAACATAAAAATGACAGGTATGGCTCAAGTTCAAATTCTATTGTGCAGCATTGGTCTGGAGTGTCTGCTTTGGGTCTAGGCATTGTGGTGAAAAAAGGCTGGAAAGAATTATACACTAGCGGCTGTGATGGGGAACAGAAGGCAATCCTGGGCTGTGAGGGGTATCCTTTGGTAGCTTACATTTTAATTTGTGTCCCTTCACCCTCTCTCATGGATAACTGCCCAAGCCTGTTAACTGGTCTCCTTGCCTCCAGGGCCAAATCTCCAACTAGCAGCCAAAGAGATAATTTTAAAAGAACAAATCTGGGCAGAGGGGCTCCCACCTGTAATGCTAGCACTTTGGGAGGCTGAGGCAGGAGTATTGCTTGAGGCCAGGAGTTCAAGGTTGCAGTGAACTATGATCACACCACTGTACTCCAGCCTGGGCGACACAGCCAAATCTGATCATGCTATTTCCTATTTAAAGTCCTCCAATGACTTCCTGTTGCAATTACATCAAGTAAATTCTTTCCCATGACGTGGCACTCATTTGGTTATGGTGAAATTTGTTGAATAATGGAAAATATTTTCATGTGTTTTGTTACAAGTGTGTGTGTGTACAGTCATCCCTTGGTCTCCAAGGGGGTTGATTCCAGGACCCCTCCCCCAGAATACCAAAATCCACGGATGCTCAGTTCCCTTACAATAAAATAGTGTATAATAACTAATACAATGTAAATGCTGTGTAAATACTTGCTATACTGTATTGTTTAGGGAATAATGACAAGGAAAAAAGTCTGTACATGTTCAGTACAGATGTTAACCATCCTTTTTAGTCCAAGTATTTTTGGTCCATGGTTAGTTGAATCCATGGATGCAGAACCCATGGATACGGAGGGCCAACTGTGTGTGTATATATGTATATGTCTGTATGTATCTAAATTTAGAGATCTTTTAAATTAAAAGGTAAAACAATGAAAATGCATTCAGGGAAACATCCTATGTGCAACGTGAGCATCCTTTTTCCTGAACCCTCCCTCCATCTCTGGGTGTCCATCTTTGTAACCATGGCCAACCTGCTGGGTGAAAAAGAGCATCTTATTTAACACAAGATTTGGATTTCTTTGTTAATAATTTGATTGAGCATGTTTTCATTTGTTCACTATTTGTCACTTGGTTTTATGACCAGTTCAATGATTGTAAGCTTTCCTCAGCTCTACTGGAGTGTTTATCTTTTGTCTATAGGTATTTTCACATCGAAGAGCTCTCTTTTTTGTCTATGTCATAGTTATTTTTTACCCGTTTGTCATTGGCCAGGTTAATTTTTTAAAAATGAAGAAAAATTCATGCGAGATGGCTCACCCTTGTAATTCCAGTGTTTTGGGAGGCCAAGGCAGGAGTATTGCTTGAGGCCAGAAGCTGGAGACTGGCCTGGGCAACAGTGAGATCCCCATCTCTACAAAAAAAGAAAAAGATGAGGGCATGGTGGCACGCACCTGCAGTCCCAGCTACTTAGGAGGCTGAGGCAGGAGGATCACTTGAGCCCAGGAATTCCAGGCTGCAGTGAGCTATGATGGCGGCACCGCACCCCAGCCTGGGTGACAGAGTGAGACCCTGTCTCTAAAAAAAAGAAGTAAATGCATTGTCACAGATCTGCTAGTTAAAAAATATAGCAGGTTAAAAAGGTTTGTGTATATTAGGAACATTGTTAATAACAAAGAATAAATTATAGCTGATATTTATATGCCATGTGCTACTGTATCCATTATCCCAGGAGACAGCAATCCTTTTCTAGAAAGATCCAGAGAGTAAATAGTTTGGGCTTTGTGGGTCATACAGTCTATGGCAACTACTCTATTCCACTATAGTAGTAGCCATAGATAAGTGTGTGTGGCTATATTCCAATAAAACTTTATTAACAGACAATGAAACATGAATTTGAAATTTTCCCATGCCCTGAAATCTTCTTCTGAGTTTTTAAAAAAATATAAAAGCCAATCTTGACTTCAGAGCTGTACACAAACAGGAAGCAGACCAGACAAATGTGGCCCATGAGCTGTCATTTGCCAACCATTGCTTTTCCTTTGTTTTTTTCCCTTGAGACAGGATCTCACTTTGTTGCTCACGCTGGAGTGTACTGGCGCAATCACAGCTCCCTGCAACCTCCAATTCCCAGCTCAAGCAATCCTCCTGCCTCAGCCTCTACAGTAGCTGGGCCTAGCTAATTTTTCTACTTTTTGTAGAGATGGGATCTTGCTATGTTACCCAGGCTGGTCTCGAATTCCTAGCCTCAAGGGATCCTCCTGCCTTGGCCTCCCAAAGTGCTGGGATTATAGGCGTGAGCCATTATGCCTGGCCTCTTGGCAATTTTTAAGGATTTCACCCTAGACCAAATACTTTTAAAAAGGAATATCATGTTCCTTTGAGAGGAGATAATCTCAATGCTTTCCTTGCCCAACTGGGACCTGTCATTGCTGTCCAATTTAAACTGAGAGAGGATGAGACTTTTCCCATGTCCAGGATAGCTGCAGTGAGGCCAAGCCCCAGGAGGCTGGGATGGGGCCCTAGACTTAACTTAGAGCCCTTGTTCTGTCACTTCTTTTCTGTGTGACTCTGGACAAGTTGTTGAACATTTCCATAAAAGAAAAGACCATATAGGGTTATCATTTTCAGTGAAGATTTGAATCAAAGCAATAAAAAATGGGTAAAGATTCACTCTTTTTTTTTGCCTTAAAGTGAAATAATGCAAATTCCTTACATCCTGATGTTAATTTAATAAAGATCCTGTAAACTCAAGGTGGCCTGCAGTCCCGTGTCTAGACTATCATCACTAGGGCAACCCACCTGATCTGGGAAACAGAAATACCCACCCTCCAGTGTCAAGATTAGTCTTGAATGACTAGCTTTAAACGTTGCCAAATCTTTAGGAACACAATTGGTTTGAAAAGTGGACTTAATATAAGAAAAGTGGCTGGCACAGAGTGGACCACGGAAAACAACAGCTATTTGTATTAATTCAGTGGCAGAGTATTAATTTAGGGCTTTCTTGGGATGTGGGTTTTTGAAATATTGAAAGGCCTGCCTGGATGAAGGCAACCTGGTGTGACTCACTAAGAGCTCTGGTGGGAAGATGAAACCACTTATAAAAATTTTTTTTTTAATTCTTTTTTGAGACAGAGTCTCACTCTGTTGCCCAGGCTAGAGTGCCGTGGTGTTAGCCTAGCTCACAGCAACCTCAAACTCCTGGGCTCAAGAGATCCTCCTGCCTCAGCCTCCTGGGACTACAGGCATGTGCCACCATGCCCGGCTAATTTTTTCTATGTATTTTTAATTGGTCAATTAATTTCTTTCTATTTTTAGTAGAGACGGGGTCTCGCTCTTACTCAGGCTGGTTTTGAACTCCTGACCTTGAGCGATCCGCCCACCTGGGCCTCCCAGAGTGCTAAGATTACAGGCATGAGCCACCGCGCCCGGCCTGAATTCTTTTTTAAAAAAAACCAAAATTATAATAAGTGTACTCAAAAAAGAAAAGAAGAAGAAGAAAGAAAGAAAGAAAAGGAAAGCCCTTGGAACACTGCCTAGCACTCAGTAAACATTAGCAATTATTATTGCTCTTACCTGGTTGTGAGGATTAAGTAAGATATCCACATAAAGCATGTTGGCTGGCTTTCTGAGCAGTTATTATTTGGTTTACAATTTATGTTGAGAACATTCTGTCAAGAACGTAACATGACAAACTTCTAGGCTGCTATTGGCCAAATAAAAATAGAGTGGTTACGGTTTAATCAAAGGACGGTTCTTGAAAAAGATTTTGCATGATTCAAGAGCAATTGTGCGCTGAAAGGTAGCCTGTGTCTGCTTTCCAGAGCAAGTGGATGAGAAAACAGCGTAAAGGCAGTTACAAAATTATGGGATTCTGATGCATGCTTTTAATGGGGTAGTGGCATTTTGCATTTGGAGTATAAAGTGAGTCTCTTATTAATATTTTTCTGTTGCGGTACGTGGAGCCAGACTGCCTGGTCTCAAACTTGGGCTCCCCCTTTTTTTTTTTATTGGGGGAAATGGGCTCCTCTTTTGTCAGCTGTGTGACCTTGAACTAGTTACTCGTAGCCTCGCCTCATGACTGCAGAAGTTAGCTCATCCATAAAATGGGGATAATAATAGCACCCACCTCGTATGGTTGTTGTAAGAATTAAATGAGTTGCCACATGTGAAGCGCTTTACAAAGTCCCTGGCTCATAGTGTTATGTAACCAAGCATTCAAATTAACATGCTTGAAAATATCCTATTGCTCCACATTCTTGCCCTTTTAAGAAAGAGTCTCACCCAGAGAAGAAGGGAATAGTTTGGCTGGTTTTCCTAAAAATGAAAAAAAAACAATAAAGAGACAAAGAAAGTACCTGGCTGCCCTTGTTCTCACCGCCTCTCAGTACTGCAACTTTGTTAAAATTTGAGTCAACCCAGTCACCCTACCAAAGCACCTGTGTTCGCTGCTTTTTGAAATTAAACACAACTGAGCCTCTAAGCACACACCTGGCCAACCAGGAGCAGGGGTTCTGGCAGAGCTTGCATTAACTTGGCTGTCTCCCTTCTACAAGCTAGCCCAGAAGAATGTTGGTCACATGGTGTTTTATTTAGCCACCTGTGGCCATCGTTTTGCTATTCCTTAAGCCTGAGGCCACACAGTCCCTTACGAACAGTAGGGACTCAACCCATAAACAGATCTGAGAGTGAACAGATGGTCTCACTTCGTTCTGCCTTTCTTTTTACAAGAACCATTTTGCAACCTCTGTGCATTTTGAAGTGTTTGAAGTTTTTTCATTTCAGATAGAAACAGTCTTCCCATTTCCCTGATAAGAACCTTGAGTTCAAAGAGATTATATAATCTTCCCAAATTTACAATATCCTATATGGAGCCCATGTCATCTGGCTCTGAATTCTATTTTTTTTTCCTTAGAGGGATATTGATCTGTACTTTTATTTATTTATTTATTTTTTTGTAATTTCTCTGCCAGGTTTTTGTTGGTGTTGTTTGTTTTTTTTAAGACAGAGTCTCTGTTCTGTTGCCTGGGCTAGAGTGCTGTGGTGTCAGCCTAGCTCACAGCAACCTCAAACTCCTGGGCTCAAGCCATCCTCCTGCTCAGCCTCCTGAGTTGCTGAGCGCTCGCTACCACGCCCAGCGGATTTTTCCTATTTTTAGTAGAGATGGGGTCTTGCTCTTGCTAGGCTGGTCTGGAACACCCCAGCTCAAGCGATCCTCCCACCTCAGCCTCCCAGAGTACTAGGATTACAGGCGTGAGCCACCTCACCCAGCCTCATTCTGAATTCTAAAGCCCTGTGCCCTCCCAAACTGTTTGACCTTTGCTGCATGATCTCGGCTAAGTCCCTTTTCTCTAAACCCAAATTCTCATCACTACCTTTGTGGTGTGGGATTAGGTCATTTTTCCAGGTGTGGATTCATGAAGAATTTAGTTATCCTGGGGCAAAAAAAAGCCACTGTGAATCCCATTTCTTATCTGACACTTCCATTAAATTATTTCAGACCCTGACCATTGTAGCATCCAGGTAGATAAATATTTTGGTTCTCAAGAATAAAAACCAACCTGCCGTTTATGCCAAGTCATGGCACAGCCCCGGGAGCAGCAAAATATGTTTTGCTCAGAGTAATGATAGGGTGGCCCCTCCCTGCTCTTTGCTGGCTCGACCTAATGACCAGTCAGCTTCTGGCCGTTCCTGTCTCCCTGGTTTTCTGCCTCTTCCTTAGGTCCCTGGTCTCTGAACCATGGTAGGGATTATTAATTTTTTAAAAAATTGGCAGTGATCAGAAATGGTGCCCTAAGTCATCTTACCCTTTGGGGCTCTCCAAGTCCTTTGGAGGCATCTTGGCATCAGACCTCTGAGGAAGCACGCATTACTCAGCGGATTCATGTCTGCACACTTCCTCCACGCATACCCCTCTGTGTGCAAATGGGCTTCATAGCCAATGCAGACATAATTCTACTAGGGAAAGAAGGGCACAGGCTAGCAGAGACCTCTAGAACAATTGTGTCTGGGCTTTTCTAGTGGTCTTCCAAGGGCACTCATATTGCTTTTCTCATAGCTGCGGTGGCCTAGAAATGAACTCTTCCCTCTATCATCCAGTGCTTGGTGCTAGATACCGGCCAGGCAGAAGTACTGTTTGAATCCAAAGGAGAGGACTCTCAACTAGGCGGGCACTGTCATTTCCAGCTTTGTGTCCCAGACAGCCCCTAGCTCCTAGTAAGCAGTTAAATAAACACCTGAGAAAGTGAAATGATTCATTGAGCAAATCTTCACTGAGCATCTACTCCGAGCCACGTGCTGTGCCACGTGACGCAGACAGAGCTGTGGACAAGACAGTTTCTCCCTCAATGTGCTTCTAGCAGGGAAGGCAGATATTGTTTATGTGTATTCATTTTCTATTGCTGTGTAATAAATTGCCACAAACTTACCAGCTTAAACCAACACCCATTTATGGTCTTACAGTGTGTAGATCAGAAGTCCAACTGGACTTGTCTGGGTTCTCTTAGGATTTCACAAGGCCAAAGCCAGGGGGAAGAACAACTTTACTCAGGTTGTTGGCCAAATTCAGTTCTGAGGTCCCTATTTGCTGGCTGTTGTCTGGGGCCCAGGACTACTCTTTTGGAGACAGAGTCTCACTCTGTTGCCTGGGCTAGAGTGCCATGGCATCAGCCTAGCTCACAGCAACCTCAAACTCCTGGGCCCAATCAATCCTTCTGCCTCAGCCTCCCGAGTAGCTGGGACTACAGGCATGCACCACCATTCCCGGCTAATTTTTTCTATATTTTTAGTTGGCCAATTAATTTCTTTCTATTTTTCGTAGAGATGGGGTCTCGCTCTTGCTCAGACTGGTTTCGAACTCCTGACCTTGACCAATCCTCCTGCCTCGGCCTCCCAGAGTGCTAGGA
>CAUYRT010090732.1:0-10887 GCA_963574885.1 Lepilemur ruficaudatus | reverse complement strand
CCCGGCTAATTTTTTCTATATATTTTTTAGTTGGCCAATTAGTTTCTATTTTTTTAGTAGAGACGGGGTCTCGCACTTGCTCAGGCTAGTTTCGAACTCCTGACCTTGAGCGATCCACCTGCCTTGGCCTCCCAGAGTGCTGGGATTGCAGGCATGAGCCACCGTGCCCGGCCTTAAAATATATTTAACTTTTTTTATTGATACATAATTTATATATTTATAGGGTATGTGTGATATTTTTACATACATAGAGTGTGTAATGATCAAGTCATGGTATTTGAGATATCCATCACTTTGAGTATTTGTCAATTCTTTGTGTTGGGAACAATTCAAAGAAGATTCTTGAGCTTGATAATTGTTTCAGAAATAAGTGCGTGGTCTCTAAGGTCATCTTGGAAGTAAAGTGCATGTGCTTTGTGAGATATCTTTGGTCTAGAGGCCTATCCTACTCAAGGCTCTTTGTTGGGTTGCCAGAGCTCGCTCTCTTTCTCTCTTTTTTTTTAAGAGACGAGGTCTCACTCTGTCACCCAGGCTGGAGTGCAGTGGTGTGATCATAGCTCACTGTAACCTCGAACTCCTGGGTTCAAGCGATCCTCCTGCCTTGGCCTCCCAAAGTGCTGGGATTACAGACGTGAGCCACTGTGCCCGGCCAGGTTTGCCAGATCTTATCTGTATCATCTTAATCTCCAAGGCAGGACCTTTGGGCTGTAGCAGAGGGAAGTCTTAAACTCCTGTCAGTAACCCATCACATGATGTTTTTTTGTTATAGTAAACACTGATGGATGGTCTGCCTATAGAAAGCGAAGCTTGCTCCTTTCTTAGATGTAGTATATCTGTGAGAGGGAGAGGCTAGTTGTATGTATTGCATGTTGAATTTTTTAGTGAATTCTAAAGCGGTATGTAATATGGAAGAGACAGTGTGTCTGCAGAATTTAATTAAAGAATGACCAAAGTTAGTGGTATTTCTAATAGTAAGAGGTAGCAAGAATCATCTCAAATATGCTACAGTTTGTCTCCTCCCACACTTAGTTACCCACAGGTGGAAACAATATATTAGGAGTTTACAATTCTCCACCTACTTTCTCTTTAGGCAGTGTAAGCAGAGGCTATGGCTCCTAAGAAAGTATACTCTGAGATGGCCAAGGTAAATGTGCTGCTTCTCACACAGTTTGTGCATTTCTTCACAGATAGTGAGAGGTGGAGATTTTTAAAAGTAAATTCTTGCCTGACAGAGTTATATCATAACCTATTCATTCCCTTTAAAAGACCAACATTAAATTAGTCTGAGTGGGTATTGCCAACAAGATAGTTATTTCTTCTATTAGGAAAATAAACTGCTTTTTTCATGAATTTTTTAATTGAAATATTATTAGAAGTTAAAGGTTGATTTCTGTCCACTCCAGGCAGTGTGTGCCAGCTCTTTTTACAAACAGCCTCTTCTCCCTCAACAGGTAGGAAAACAAGGTAGTGGCATTAGACTCCCAATAAAGTTACTTTTGGCCTCTGAAAAAAGTAAGGCTATTAATTCCAATACTTAGTCACAGTAATGCTGTGATTGATTTCTGGAGAGAACATTTAGGGAGTGGAATGAACTGTGAACCTCTGGTGGAGAAAGAAACTGACAGGCAACTGAAATAGAGAAGAGGAGTAGAAATCATTGGGGGTGTAAAAGGAGTTAGTGACTTGAATTCTCTCACTTGTTTTAAATTATTAATCATTGGTTTCCGTGATGAAACCATTGAACACAGACGAAAATAAGAGAGGTCGACTCTTTGAATCTTACATGTTTGTATTTTTCCTTCTTTGCAGAAGAAACCGAAACTGCTCAGTCTAAAGGATTCTTCTATGGCAGATGCCAGCAAGCATGGTGTAGGAACTGAATCATTATTTTTTGATAAGGTAAGTAAATGGACGAGTTAGATTTGATACTGGCTATTAAAGCCAAAAGAAAATCACCCCATCCCCAAGAATATTTTGTTTTAAAGGCATCAAGCTGATTAGGACTTTTGTAAACATAGTTTCCAAGTTGTATGTCCTTTCAGTCTGCTAGTAGCATTGTTAGGGTAAGCTAGAGAATTGGCAGCGTTGTCTGCTTTGTTTTTATGAAGTAGTTTGTGGCAGAAGCCGTTTGTTTGGTTTTTTTTTTTTTGTTTTTGAGACAGTCTTTCTCTGTTGTCAGGGCTAGAGTGCAGGCATCATCATTGCTCACTGCAACCTCAAACTCCTAGGCTTAAGCGATCCTCCTGCCTCAGCCTCCCTAGTAGCTGGGACTATAGGTATGTGCCTCTGTGCTGGCTAATTTTTCTATTATTTGTAGAGATGGGGTCTCGCTCTTGCTCAGGTTGGTCAAGCAATCCTCCCACTTTAGCCTCCCAGAATGTTAGGGTTATAGGCATGAGCCACCTCGCTGAGCCAGAAGGCAGCTTTTTTAGGAAATGCATCATGTTCCTCACAAAAGATGTTTGGAGCTCCCTGTTGTATATCCAGGTCTCTACAATGGAGAGTATAGGTGTCTACATCAATTGTTGAGGACTTAAGATGACTTGTAATCTTGTAATTGTTGTGATACTTATTTGTGGTGTGCAGGTATAGGCTTCATGGGAATTCTGATTTAATTTTATGTTTTCAGAGCTCCCCAGGTGATTCTACTGAGCAGCTGAGAGTTGAGATTACTGGTGTAAATGGTGTTGTGTGGTGCCTTTGTTTGGCTCTCCTCTTGTGTCTGACTTCCTCCTTAGAGTCAAGTTGGTGATTAGCAAGCAACTTTCATCAGGGGAGTTGCAGCTGTTGGGCTTTTTGCTGGCAGGAACCAGCCCTGATTGATATATGGTGATTTACTCTATCTTGCAAGTCTGGTGTTTTGGAGGAAGGCAAATGATTTAACATCTCCATGATTGGTACCTTGTGATCCCTTTCTGTCTCCTGTGCCTATGTGAGCTCTCCTGTAAAAGAGGCTCTGACTCGAACCATTTCTGTGGTATGCTTGGGCACTTGATACTTTCAGGCAAATGTAGAAGTCCAGGTCATGACCAATAAATGGCAAGAAGAGCGTGAGGAGGGGTAACTGTTACAGATTAAATAAGAATTAAGAGATATATAAGCCAAATGTGAAATGCAGACTTCGGATTCTGAACTTAATTTTGAAAGACATTTATTAGACAGTTCAAATTTGTGCATAGACTTAATATTAAATGCTATTAAGGAATCTTTTGAAAATAAGGTAATTTTTAAAAGGAATGGTATTTTTAGGAGTACTTTTTCTTAGTGATACATACTGAAGTATGTATAGATGGAATGTCTAGAATTTGCTTTGAATTCAGTGGTGGGGAAATGGATATAGATGAAATAAAATTTATTATATATTGATCATTGAGGTTTGGTGAGTACATAGGGTTCATTAGACTTCTCTAGTGTTTCTTCAAAAGCTAATAAAATTAAATAGGGTATAAAAGTATCAAAGGTAAAGTATTTCTTTCATATTTAGCTTTATTTAAAGTTCATATTCTCTATAGTGTCTCCTAATCAACAGTTAAAAAGTGTACAGAAGTCTAGAGCAGGGGTTGTTGATAAGCCATTTGGTGTGGTAATGGTCTGCAGTCCACACCAAAGGACCACAATGCTAAATATTTACTTTTGGAATTGAAACTAGATCAATCATCTAGCCAGGTTAGTTTTGTCTATGCCATTGAACATTTTAGGTTTTTGAATATTAAAATGCTCAATATTGTAAATAGAAGAAGGAAAATGTTCAAGTCAGAGGGCAGAAGTATTTTACTTTAAAAGGTCATTAATCAAGGTTACCAGAATTTGAAACAGTGTTGCAAAGATTCTTGCTGTAAACTTCTATTAAGAGAGGCAACAAGAGCTTGCGTAACTCTGATATGGTCTAGAGAATCAAGCATATGAGAAGGTATATTCCAGGATCTCACTTCTTAAATTTTATTGTGGAAAATTTTGAACATACACAAAACTGAAGAATAATAAAATGGTCTCTGACGTCCCTACTATCCAGCTGCAGCAATTCCCAGATCCTACCCAGTGTACTCATTTCGTATGTACTCTCGCCCATCCCAGATAATTTGGAGACAAATCCCAGATATTATTTCATCCATAAATATTTTAGTAATTTCCTTTTTTAAATGATTCCTTTTTTCAAACAAAATCATTATGACGTGTAAGAAAACTAACATTGATTCCTTAGTATCATCAAGTATCTGTTCAAATTTCCCCAATTTTGAAAAAATCCCAGATCTCAATTCCCCACTGAACTTTTTTTCTTCTGGTTGTCTCCAAAGGTCCGAAAGGCTCTTCGGAGCACAGAGGCATATGAAAATTTTCTGCGCTGTCTTATTATTTTTAACCAGGAGGTGATCTCTCGGGCTGAGCTTGTGCAACTAGTCTCTCCTTTCCTGGGGTAAGTGAAGTTAGGGGGCTTATGGAGGCCAGGTAATACTTGATCTGTGAGAGTATATGATAGGCAGAGTTAATTTAATTGAAGTAGGATGGTTAACTCAAATGTTAGTGTCAAAAGACTCCTGAGAAGTTTTCATTCCAACTCTAAAGGTGAGAAAATAGGGCACGGAGATATTTGTTGACTAATGGCCAAGACTAGTGGTCTCTTCATCCTCTGGCCAGTGCTGGGTGTTTATAGAGACAAAACTCTTCCAGGGTTCTAGAATCTAGAATGTACTGGAAAGCCTAAGAATTATATGAATGTTAAAGCAATATTCTTGATCAAAAGAATGGCTGATTATTGCCTGGTACAGCTCTTTCATTACCACTTTCATTGATCTGAGAGTATTCTGTAAGAAAAGGGGAAACCAGATGCTCAGAAGCAGTGCCTCCTGGGAAGGAAATAATTTTTCTCTGGTAGTGGAGTTCTGACCCCAAAGCAAATGGTGGTAGTCACACCTCAGGATGTCTCTTATTGCTTACTAGTTTTTGGTTTGATTCTCCAGGAAATTCCCTGAATTATTTAATTGGTTTAAAAACTTTCTGGGCTATAAAGAGTCTGTACATCTGGAAACTTTTCCGAAGGAACGAGCCACAGAGGGCATTGCAATGGAGATAGATTATGCCTCTTGTAAACGACTGGGCTCCAGCTATCGAGCCCTACCGAAGAGTTACCAGCAGCCCAAGTGTACAGGACGGACGCCTCTCTGTAAAGAGGTAAGGCCTTGCCCAGTAAGGGTGAGGGTCAACCCTGCATCCTGAGCTTTCTGCAGAACTAGAGATTGAGTAAGCAATGTGGGGATCTGGAAATAAGAAAAAGCAAAATAACTAAAAAAAGAATAATAAAGAGATTGAGAATTTATATATATGCATGATGAAATCAAGAACATTCTCAATCCTTTTTATTAAGAAAATGTTTTCCACTTGTATTCAGAACCTTGTACATACTAATAATCCTTTTGTAAACTTGCTAAAGGTGAAATTTGTGGAGTAACATTAGCTGTTTCTGCCCTCCCATAGAGTTGTGACTATCTTTTTATTGAGAATGTTCAGTCACCAGAAAGGGTTTTTAGGCTTTTGTTTCAGTCTCTCTTCTTCTACCCAAAGGTTTTAAATGACACCTGGGTTTCCTTCCCTTCATGGTCTGAGGACTCTACTTTTGTCAGTTCCAAGAAGACTCAGTATGAAGAACATATTTATCGTTGTGAAGATGAACGCTTTGAGGTATGAGCTCCTTTGTCTTTTGAAGTTTGGGGAGACAGGAGGTGCAAAGTGAAAGGCTATCTTTTCATTTCAGAGTTTGAGGTTTGGTTCTTTAAAACTGAAAAGCCAGGCCAGGCGCGGTGGCTCAGGCCTGTAATCCTAGCACCCTGGGATGCCGAGGTGGGTGGATTGCTCAAGGTCAGGAGTTCGAAAGCAGCCTGCGCAAGAGCGAGACCTCGTCTCTACTATAAATAGAAAGAAATTAATTGGCCAATTAAAAATATGTAGAAAAAAATTAGCCGGGCATGGTGGCGCATGCCTGGAGTCCCAGCTACTTTGGAAGGCTGAGGCAGTAGGATCGCTTGAGCCCAGGAGTTTGAGGTTGCTGTGAGCTAGGCTGACGCCACGGCATTCACTCTAGCCCAGGCAACAGAGTGAGACTCTGTCTCAAAAAAAAAAAAAAAAAAAAAAAGATGGAAAAGGCAGAGGCTCACATTCTTTTGTGGTAAATGCTTGTTGTGTTACTTACCATGCTTTATGCAAATATTTTTAGTAAATTTTTATGCCAAATGTGACCTCTTTTAGGCCACATTAGCCTTTTTAACTGAAATTATCCATTGATGACTGAATAATAGTCATTTGGATTTTGAGTGGCATTTTTAAAGATTATTGTGTTTTACATGGTATAGAAAATCAGTATCCTAAGGCCCATAGGGCTTTCTTGAAGATGTTTTTAAATGATTTATTTTAAGATCTGTGTGTATTGTTACTTTTAGTAGATATCTTGACATGGTTCACAAACCAGCTCTGCTGTGAGAACTGGAATCTCTCATATTTCTGGCATTGATTTGGCTTCTTTTGAAAGAAAGTAAAATCAGGGACTTTATTTTTTTAATTTTTTTGCATTTGGATTCAGTTAGAAGGGACTTTATTTTGAAGTAGTTGAGAAGGGAAGAGTGGAGTGAGTGAATGAGTTGGTAGAGGGCCCCTATATCAGGAGGGGGGGAGCATTGAAAGCTTAAAATCCTCAGTGTGTTTGGATATTTGGTTTGCTGTATCATCACCAAAAACGGAAGTTCAGTGTATCTAAAGAGGTAAAATAACATGTGTCCTATTTATTGTCTCTGTTACATTAAATAAACTGGCTCTGCTTATTCATGTGGATGGGAGATACCTTTTTTTTTTTTTAACCTATACTGATTTAACTCTGCTAATTTTCCCCCTTCTCACTTGTTTCACGTGTATTTCGAATAAAGATCCACATGCTGCCTGGCCACTGGCAGGTGGTTGGCCGTCTTTGCCCCAGGCTTTATGGGTTTAAACCATTGGCAAAAAACAAAGTCATGACAGACGTTAACTTCATGAGGAGTTTATCAAGCTAAAGAAAGCAATTCTTTGTTACCTATATGTGGTAAGATTAGAAGATGATGAGTTAGAAAGCAGAGGTTGGGCTGGGCATGGTGGATGGCTCCTGTAATCCCAGCTACTTGGGAGGCTAAGGCAGGAAGACCACTTGAGCCCAGGAGTTCTAGGCAACAGTGAGCTATGATCGCTCCATTGCACTCAAGCCTGGGTGACTGAGCAAGACCTGGTCTCTTTAAAAAAAAAAAGTACAGTATGGCACCTCTTGTTGACAGAATGTTCCTATTCTCTCTCAACTAGTATGTCTGCAAATAAGAGACAACATCCTTGTTTCCCATCTGTGATTACAAAGGTGATCATGAAAGAAGTATAGTGTATGCATGTGCTTAGCATGTGCTTAGAATTTGATGCGATGGGCTGGTTTGAAGGGGCTGTCCCTTAATCAAAATAAGGCAGTAATACTGTAGTACAGACAACCCCCAAATCTCAGTAACTTGAAAAAACAAAGGATTTATTTTTTGATCATTCTACATGTGCATTGATGTTTAGCAGGGATTTTGCTCATCAGAATTATTTGGGAGCCCACACTGAGAGAAGGCCACCATCGTGAATATTGCTAGTCACGAGAGGGAAAAGAAAGCTCAGAAGAATCTCACACCCTTACATGCTTCAGCCTAGAAGTAATAAAAACAACTTCTCCTTACCTCTTCACAACTCACTTGCTAGAATTAGTTACATGGACCTATCCAATCACAAGAGGGCTGGGAAGTTTAGTCCATAACTTATTCATACTTGGGAAGCAGGGAGGCCAGAAATATCAACAAAATGACTACCACCATCGCAAAACAAGAAAACTTAGGGAGCATTTGTATAAACATTTGGTATAGGCCTTTGAGACTACTCATTTACTTCATTTTCTGTTTCACATTTAGAGAATCTTGTGGTAAGCCTAAGGAAAAACTAAACTCAAAGGTGGCCAATCATTTCTTTAACCAGGACAGCCTAGGCCACTGCTGGAAAATAAGTACCAGGAGTTCAGTAAGAATTTAAATGTTTACCCACAGATAGAGCATTGAGTTCTTTAAGGAATGGTTATCACTGCTCTTATGACTGGTAGATGTAGAACAAGGCTAGTCAATATTAAAATATTGTAGTATATTTAAATATTTCAAGTTATGCCAAAAAAAACTTACTCTCAAGACTGATTTGTTTGGCTGTGGAGATTTGGGAATAAAAAAAAAGAAAAGACTGATTTGTCATCTTAAGTGGTCTTTTTGGGATTGTTTTGATTTTCATTGTTTTTAACAGATCTTAGCAATTCAGGAAAGTTAATTGTCTCCTGTTAGGTCACTCTGGTCTGGAATCAGCAGTCTTAAGCAAAGCACACTGTGGTTGTGGTGGTGATAGAGATAATAACTACCACTTATCCTGCTTGACTATATGTTTCTTATGTGCCCGGCATTGTGCTAAATACTTTATATGGATGGTATCATTTAATCCAGAAAACGACTTTATGAGAGGAGCAGGTGCTATTATCCTATTTTACTGGTAAGGAAACAGCATTATATGGCCAGCATGGCACAGCCAAGATTCAAATACAGGGAGTTTGACTCCTTACCTTATTCTCCTGACCACTACTCTATTCTGGTTTGGGTCCTAAACACCCTTCTTTGTCTTCTTCTTTAGCTTGATGTAGTTTTAGAGACCAATCTGGCAACAATCCGAGTTCTAGAAGCAATACAGAAGAAACTTTCCCGCTTGTCTGCTGAGGAACAAGCCAAATTTCGCTTGGACAACACCCTTGGGGGCACGTCAGAAGTTATCCATCGAAAAGCACTCCAGAGGATATATGCTGATAAAGCAGCTGACATAATTGATGGTCTGAGAAAGAACCCCTCTATTGCCGTCCCAATCGTCCTTAAAAGGTACCTGAGCAAATGTGCCCTTTATGCTTTTTTTTCTGAGACAGAGTCTTGCTTTGTTTTCTGGGTTAGTGTGAGTGCCATGGCAGCAGCCTAGCTCACAGCAGCCTCAAACTCCTAGGCTCATGTGATCCTCCTGCCTCAGCCTCTCGAGTAGCTGGGACTATAGGCATGTGCCACCATGCTGGGCTAATTTTTTCTATATATTTTTAGTTGTCCAATTAATTTCTTTCTATTTTTAATAGAGACAGAGTCTTGCTCTTGCTCAGGCTGGTTTCAAACTCCTGACCTTGAGCAATCCGCCTGCCTTGGCCTCCCAGAGTGCTTAGGATTATAGGCATGAGCCACCACGCCCGGCTAATTTTTTCTATTTTTAGTTGTTTGCATAATTTCTTTCTATTTTTAGTAGAGATGGGGACTCATTCTTCCTTAATCTGGTCTCGAGCTCCTGAGCTCAAGCAATCCTCCTGCTTCGGCCTCCCAGAGTGCTAGGTTTATAGGCATGAGCCACCGTGCCCAGCCCCCTTTATGCTTTAGTGTATTTCAAGGCAGGTATAGTGTCCCATTAAATAAGCCTCTCCTTTATTTTTTGGAGACAGAGTCTCACTCTGTTGCCTAGGCTAGAGTGCCGTGGCGTCAGCCTAGCTCACAGCAACCTCAAATTCCTGGGCTCAAGCAATCCTTCTGCCTCCGCCTCCCGAGTACTGGGACTACAGGCATGCACCACCATGCCCGGCTAATTTTTTCCATTTTTGGTAGAGATGGGGTCTTGTCTTGCTCTTGCTCAGGCTGGTTTCGAACTCCTGACCTTGAGCGATCCTCCCGCCTTGGCCTCGCAGAGTGCTAGGATTACAGGCATGAGCCACCGCGCCCGGCCTTAAGCCTCTCATTTTCAATCTGGTTGTTCCATGAGACCTTTCTTTCTGACCAACCCTGATTGTTGGAATTCAGGCACAGAGTGGAACTTTTTGTTGGGATTCTGTGTAACCAGTGTTAGAGAACAAACCTTGAAGGTTCACGGTGGAGTGCTCTGTATGTATGTTTGAGCAGGTATTTTAAAATACAACCACCCATGTTTCTGTCACTGAGTGCTGACTGTTGTTATCATCTTTGTTTCTTAATAAGAAAAATCATTCTTTGTCTTTGTAAAATATGTGCTCATTATTAAAAAGATTTAGTTCATCATTTTTACCAAGGATATCTTGCTTCTTTCTCCTAATAAGCCGTCATGTCAGACTTAGATATAAAGGGGCTGTTGTACCCACCTAAGGCCAGGTGTCAAGTAGGTGGCCAGATACTAGGCTGAGCCACAGTGTCCTCTTAAGTCTCCATCACTCTTGATAACATTGTGAATCCTTTGCAGAGCTGGGTTGTTTCTTGGTATCACCTGGTGAAAATTAGTTCACAAATGCCCTAATTTTATTTTTCCTCCCTAGTCTTCCCCTCAAGAACTGGCACAGATTAATGGTTTCCTCTTCTTGCCAGTGGCATTTAACTTCTGGTTTTGAGATATAGATTATACTTTAGTTCTAGTGCTATTTTTGGGTTTTACTCCATTCTCTTCTAGAGTATTAGAATCAATTGTTCTGATCAGAATTTCCAGACTTTGTTCAGAGAAACATTACTGTGCAAGTTCTCTGCTCTTGGACCTTTGCATTTCCATTAGCATAGTAAACCTTCTGGGAAGACCTGCAAAGAAACTTGTTTAACTTTGTTTTTACTGGCCAAGGAAGACAACCATTTTTTCAAGAAATACTGAAATCTGGCCGGGCACGGTGGCTCACGCATGTAATCCTAGCACTCTGGGAGGCCGAGGCGGGTGGATAGCTCAAGGTCAGGAGTTCGAAACCAGCCTGAGCAAGAGCGAGACCCTGTCTCTAATATAAATAGAAAGAAATTAATTGGCCAACTAAAAATACATGTAAAAAAAATTAGCCGGGCACGGTGG
>CAUYRT010090728.1:0-50749 GCA_963574885.1 Lepilemur ruficaudatus | reverse complement strand
TATTTTCTACCTCTTTTTCTGGTATTCCTGTTACATGCATGTTATATTAATACCTTTTGTATTTGCCCTACAATTCTTGGATATTCTATTCTGATTTTTTTTTTTTTTTTTTTTTTTTTTTTAGACATAGTCTCACGCTGTTGCCTAGGCTAGAGTTAGTGCTGTGGCATCAGCCTAGCTCACAGCATCCTCAAACTCCTGGGCTCAAGCAATCCTTCTGCCTCAGCCTCCCGAGTAGCTGGGACTACAGGCATGTGCCATCATGCCCGGCTAATTTTTTCTATATATTCTTAGTTGGCCAATTAAATCCTTTCTATTTATAGTAGAGATGAGGTCTCGCTCTTGCTCAGGCTGGTTTCGAACTCCTGACTTTGAGCGATCCTCCCGCCTCGGCCTCCCAGAGTGCTAGGATTACAGGCGTGAGCCACCGTGCCCGGCTCTATTCTGATTTTTTGTTTAGTGTTGTTTTTCTCTTTGCTTTTCAGTTTTGGACATTTCTAATGAGAGATCCTCAAGCTCAGTCTTTCCTCAGCCATGTCTGGTCTACTAATAAGCCTATCAAAGGCATTCTTAATTTGTTACAAGGGTTTTTGACCTCTGTCATTTTTTTTTGGTTCTTTTTTAGAATATCTATGTCTCTACTTTCATTGCTCATCTGTCCTTTCATGTTGTGTATTTTCTCCATTAGCACTTCACCATGTTGATTGTTGTTGTCTAAAATTCTCAGTTTGATAATTCCAACATCTCTGTCATATCTAAGTCTGTTTCTGAGGCTTACTGTCTCTTCAGATTGTGTTTTTTGACTTTAGTGTCCCTTGTAATTTTTTCTTGATATCCAGACATGATGAGCTGGGGAAAAAGGAACTGTTCTAAATAGGCCTTTAGTAATGTGGGGTAGGGGGAGTGTTCTGTAGTCTGATGATTCGGGTGTACTCTTTCTAAGCCTGTGTTTCTGTGCTGTGGCCTTAGGTGCTTCTCAGCTACCCTCCCTCCCCGAGACCAGAAGGCAAAGGAGTTGGGTATTTCTTTTCATCCAGGTCATTTAGGCTCTGATCAAACCTCAGCAGTTTAAGCTGTGGTTAACCAGTTTCTCCTGAGAACAGACTTTTTAAAAAAGAATAGAATACCCTGGTGTGTTTCCAAATGGTTTCTTTTACACTTCCCCTGCTGGGAGCATGAGGGGATTTTCTCAGATACTCACTTTGAGAACCAGGTCATGCTCTGGGAGGTAACTGAGTCACCCTGAAGGAGTTTTTAATTGTAAGAGTTGTCCACACGGAGCCTCCAGCAATTCATCGATTACATTTTAGCTCCTCCTACCTCAGTACTGGCTCCTGCGGAAGTTTCTGCTCAGGCACATTGTGATTTTCTGTATCTACCTGTCATTATCTCAATGTTAAGGGCAGTGGTTTGCCTGCTGAATGTAATTTGCTTACGAATCTAGGAAGAGTTGTTGATTTTTCATTTTGTTTAGTTTTTTTTTACCTATTGGTAGGATGGAATAGCAACTTCCAAGCTTATGTGCTGAACCAGAAACCTGAAGTTCTCACGATTATTTCTAGGGGAAGAAAATCACTGGGGTAAAACTATAATGTCAATTAATGAGTACTGTATTACTCCATCAGGGGGCAAATGGTGTTTGTGTTATCATCGTGTTTTTTTTAAAGGTTTACATTATGACACTGATTTTCAAAGAAAATTTCATGTGGGTGTTTTAATTTTCTTCATGGAAAAATGGACCCAAAAATAGAGAAGTATTTAATTTCAGTAAACTAGTCTCATATCCCCTTTCCCCAAAAGGAAAATTTCAGAGTAATTCAGAATTAGATGATAAGGATTTTTTTTTCTTATATAGGGCTTATCAAGCTGGTCTTAGTGTTAGAGAATAGCTAATTTGCAGAAATTTCTTTTTGTTTTTCTTTTTTTTTTTCTTTTGTTTTTTTTGAGAAAGAGTCTCACTCTGTTGCTTGGGTGAGTGCCGAGATATTTCATTGTTAATCCATGGACTTCTAAAACTCTTTTTATTCCCAATTATAAAAAAAAAAAATAGCTTGCAGATTGTAGAACATTTGGAAAATATGATATAAAAGTCACCTGTATTCCCTTTTGTAGTGGTTACCATGGTTAACATGCTGGCATGTGACTTTCTAATTTTTTTCCTGTATTGATTTCTCTTTTACATAGGTGAAATTCATTTATTACATAACATACTATTTTAAATAGCTATATATATTATTATATATTATATGTATTACAATTTATATACATTTCTTGGCTGAGTACTTAGATTTTATCCAATTTTTTATTTGCTACTATAAATGCATTATGGCCATCAAATAAATGAACATCTTTGGGCCTCAGTCTTCATTTCTGGTTATTGCATTTTTTTAAATGTAGATCAGATTCCTGAAGGTGGAATTTTGGGTCAAAGAATGAGAATTTTAAGAACTCTAGATATATTTTGCCACATTGTTCTCTAGAAAAGATGTTATCAGTTAGCCTTCCTACCAGCAGTATGTGAGTATGAGGGAGACACACTTCTTCTTCATGTGCTTTTAGTACTACCAATTTCATGGGGATTGGAATGATAGCTCATTGTTTTAATATGTATCCTTTGACTATAGAAGAAATTGAACCTTTTTACATTTATTTGGATTATTTACCATTTATATTGTCTTTATAGACTTCATGTTCAGATATACCCATGAGCTTCTTGTATATTGAGAATTAGCTATAAGGAAACTTTTAAAGTCATGTCTGCTTTAACATGCTCATAAAAACAAATATAAAAAATGAATTTAACATTCAGATCTTGAGAGAAGGCTTTGAAGGTTTAATATGAATTAGTTGAGTAATATTCCTATGTACCTCCATTGTGTGCTTGAGTAGTTTCATTACTGCAAAAAAAAAAAAGAAAATTAAGATTCTGATATGATATGCAGATTATTTTGCTCATATATAAGGATGGATATAGTTTTAAAATGATGAAATTACAAGCACTGATACTATTTTAGATTTTCAGAAAAGCAGGAGTTATCAGAGGTAATATGCAATAACGACTTTGAAGTTCTTTAGGGGCTGTGGGTGGGCAAAATGCTTTGTGTCCCCCTCCTCCCGGGAGATTATGTGGCTCCCATTTGTAAGCTGCCATTCGTTGTCTTGTGTCTTGTCTTTGGCTCGTTCCATCTTTTCTTCCCAAATCTTTGGACTAGTTCCTGCAGAAAATATGAATTCACAGTGGTGCCCTCTGGGCCCAGGCGTATCTGGGCCAGCAGGCCCTGAGCAGCTACTGCTGCTGAGAGCAGGTGTGTGTACAGATGGCATGGTGGGGCCAGCCTGCCTTCTGCTTGGTGATGCTGGAGAGGGTGATTGATAACAGAGCTTATGCTGAGTAATGGTCTGAGGCAAGGCGAGCTTGAGTACCTGGCTAGGTGAAAGTCATAGCTGACAGAATGAATATATACATTTAATTTAGTCTGTAGTTTTATTAAGCTTCCTTATTATTGCTCTTAACCAGTGACCTTGGTGCTTGCTGTTTCACCTCCTTGCCTCATCTCTTGCCCTGTGTCTTCTGCGGGAGGTGATGATAATAGAGAAAAGCTGAAAGCAGCTATCCTGAATTTGAGGAGCCTTTCAGTCATCAGTGCTTATGTAATTTTGAGTGGACTCCAAAGCACAGTGAAAAGCAGATGAAAGTCTAAGGCAGCCTGTCACCTTTCTTCCTCCATTCTAATTTCACTATTTCTTTGCCAGGATTTTAAACTGAAGTTTAAAATGTCAAAATGACTAAAGATTTTTTTTTTCCCCAATATATACCCAGACGTGGGGTTACTAGATCATGTGTTAGTTTTATTTTTAATATTTTGCAAAACATCTATACTGTGTTTTCCCTAATGGTTATACCAATGTACATTAATCCACCGAAAATGTACAGAGGTTCCTTTTTCTCCACATCTTCGCCAGTGCTTTTTATCTATTGTCTTTTTGATAATAGCCAACCTAACAGGTGTGAGGTAGTATTTCATTATGGTTTTGATTTGCACTTCCCTGATGATTAGTGATGGTGAGCACTTTTTCTTATACCTATTGGCCATTTGAATGTCTTCTTTATACAATGAAAATGACTACAGAGTTTAGAGATAACTAGTATAGAAGTATTCTCAGTTTGTTACTTGACCTCCAACTTTGCCTGTAGTTTTATAACTATTATAGGCAGCTTTCTGTTTGGAGCCCCAAGTATCATGAGATCTTGTGAATTCTATTACTAATCAATAAGTGTAATGAGAGTAATTTATCTCTGGTTTTCTTCATCTTCACTTCTTTTCATATGCTTTGCCTACACTGTTGGGCACCGTCCCGGGCTTTTGATTTGGTGTTCCACAGAATTCCCTTCTTGGTCATAAAGGGATTACTTGTTATCTAGACCTCTGAAATTTCATTATTCTTGAGGTTCCAAAATCATGAAACTTAAAGTGAAACTATGATAGAAATCTTGCTGGTGGGGAATATCAGCTGTGAAGATTTATAGTAATTATCATTTTTGTACTTTTTCCTGGGATAAATTATTTTTTGAGGCTTAATTTTTAGTTTTTCTTTAGCAGCGTAGATCGTAAGAAAGAAAAGCCTAATTTTTTGGATAAATTTGGGAAACTAGTGTCTTGAGGGGTCACAGTACAGAGAAGATGAGAATTTCCACAGTGTTAAGAAGTTAAAAGAGCCAGAATTCACACTGGAGCAAGGAACAGGATCTCAGCTGCGGTCTCATGGAGTTGTACTTCAAAGTCTAAGGCAGCCTCTCACTTTTCTTCCTCCATCCTAATGTCCTTTTCAAATATTTAAGTGTACAAATATTTGTTGCCTTTTCTGGTTAGTCAGAAATATTATCCATTAGTCAAACTACCAGTCCTTTCTGACAGTTTACCTGGTTGAAATAAGATAGTTCTTGTTATTCAATTTCAGGCCACCAAAATCCCTCTAATACTAAACTTATAGAACTATCAGTTATTTGAACTTCCTGTGTGTATTTTATCAAGAGGAAGAAAAAGCAGTCACTTTTTCCCTTCCCAAAAAACAAGACAAATGACAGAATTATCTTTCCAGGTAGGTGTGTTTCTCTCAGGGACAAATGCTCCATATTTAGTTCTTTTTAGTAGGTGTACATATTAACATGTGCCCAGCACTATACACAACAGCAGCTTTCTTTTCTTGCCTATGGCTTCCTGAAGGTCAAGACCACAGAAATACTTTTGCCTTCCCTTGTCATGTCTTATCCATTTAATCAGGATGATTGAAGTCTACTACTGAAAGCTTTTGTAAGACCTAGTTGTACTTGATCTTGGGATTGCTTAACTCAGAAAAGTTCTTAGTTTAATTAATAGGTAACCTGTTCATTGATAGGAGTCATGCTTGGCACAGGTGTTATGGAGAACCTGCTAGCTATTTTCATTAGAATCATTGTTTTTTACTCTGGATCCAAGGAGACCCCTTCAATTCCACAGAAGGAGAAGAATGAACATCTCTACCTGTGCATCCGGATGTCCTTCTTTGAGTTGTACAGAGAAGGTTCTACTCCCACAGCTTTTGTATATTCTCCATATTTGTATTAATCTTGTTATGAAGCATCAGCTCAACAGAGGTAAGAGGAGCCAGAGCTGCATTAATACCAGGGCTAAAGACCTTTCCCCCTTTACCAAATAGCCCATAAAAGTAATGAGGTAAGTCATGACCCCACGTACATTATAAATACCAGAATGAAGGCCTTTGTCACTGCCTCTCGTCTCAGTGAAAAAGTGGTGAATGTTTTTAAGTCCCTGTTTAAAGCAATACTGGCTGGACACGGTGGCTCACACCTGTAATCCTAGCACTCTGGGAGGCTGAGGCAGGCGGATTGCTTGAGCTCGGGAGTTTGAGACCAGCCTGAGCAAGAGCGAGACCCCACCTCTACAAAAAGTAAAAAAAATTAGCCGAGCATGGTGATGCGCGCATGTAGTCCGAGCTAGTTGAGAGGCTGAGGCAGGAGGATTGCTTGAGCCCAGGAGTTGGGGTTGCAGTGAGCTAGTGAGCACCACTGCACTCTACCCAGGGACACAGAGTAAGACTCTGACTCCGAAAAAAACAAAAAAAAAAGCCACAAGAAAACGGTGCTGCTGCTTTTCTAGCCAGTAATTATAAAAGATGTAGATATAGTATACATTTTTTAGGACTGTCTTTCTGGGAAGAAATCAAGTTGTCTGTGGCCTTCTGAACTGGATTTTCTTATGCTTCTAGACAACATTTACCACTGAGTATCCAGAATTGTTTCCTGAAAAGTATCAAGGGCATTTGGCCCAACAGCCACTGACCCTTTACTTTCTGTTGCATCTCTCCCATGTATATCCTCTGTTTCTGTTCCACCCAGCTGAAGGGCTTGCTATCGTAAACATCCTTTTGGGCTGCAGGTTAGAGGTCCATCCACATGTTCATAAATATACATTGTTTTCTCCTTTAGAGCTGAACTCATATCAAGTTATAATGGGAAAAAGTGATACTTGTACACCACTAGCAAGCTTCTGTTTGTTCATATCTGCTAATTTAGTTGCACCACCTAGTTTCTTGATATCTGTTCCTTCTGCTTCCATTATTCTTTTGTGTTTTTTTTTCTTTTTTCTCTGGCCAGGCAGATATACTCTGGATTACCAACCATTCTACAGAGTGCTGAAGGACAACCATTCTGGTTTTCACTGATGTATTTTTTTTATTGTGGTAAAATATACATAAAATTTACCATTTTAACCGTTTTTACCATTTAACCTTTTTGAGTGTACAGTTCAGTGGCATTAAGTATATTCACATTGCTGTGCAACCATCACAATTATGCATCTCCAGAACTTTTTCTTCATCTCAGACTGAAACTCTATACCCATTAAGTAATAGCTCCCCATTCTTCCTTTCCCCTAGTCACTGATAACCAGTATTCCACTTTCTGTCTCTCTATGTTTGACTGTTCCAGATACCTCATGTAAATGGATTCATTGATATTTAGAAAAGAGATTTATGGACAGGCGTGATAGCTCATGCCTGTAATCTTAGTGCTCTGGGATGCTGAGGTGGGAGGATCACTTGAGGCCAGGAGTTTAAAACCACCTGAGCAAGAGTGAGACCCCAACTCTACAAAAAATAGAAAAATTAGCTGGGCGTGGTGACACATACCTGTAGTCCCAGCTACTTGGGAGGCTGAGGCAGGAGGATTGCTAGAGCCCAGGAGTTTGAGGTTGCAGTGAGCTAGGATGACGTCACTGCACTCTAACCTGGGTGACCGAGCAAGACTGTCTCAAAAAATAAATAAATAAAAAAGAGATTTATAATAGCTACCGCCACATTTCTTGAGTGCATGGCTTAAATCACAGGTTAAGTTTGCATTTCTTCTCTTAGCAGTGGCCCAAGGCATTCCACATTGGTTAGCCTGGAGCAGGAGAGCAAAACATGGGGAGACCCCAGAAATAATGGGCCTTCCCCATTTTAATAAAGACTGATCTTGAGAACGCATCTAAAAACTAAGCAGATTTCTTCCCCATATAAATTTTATAATCGTCTGTGATAGTTACAAAATAGGGAGAATTTCATGTTGCCTAGGCTCTACTTAAGCTCTAAGTTTCCAGAGATTTTTAAGGCTAGACTGTGAATTTTTTAAAGAAATCAAGTAGCTAAAGGCATCTGAAAATATTTAGTGAAGGAAATGAAATCCATCCTTCAGAAAACAAAAATTAGAAGTTAGCCTAACAATTAGCAAAGACACTTTCCTTTGGTTGTCTCTTTAAAGCAAGAATATATACTTTTTATTTTGAATTTATTTCTATCCATTTCATGCTTGGATTAGAGAAACAAAATAGTGTTTGTATTTTTATTTAAAAAATATTTTAGCAAAAATTGTTTAAAATTTTAGCAGATATTTTTAAAATTAATTTTACTGTAAGATGTATTAAATTGAAAGGTATCATCATGGAATAAGAATCACAACTTATACAACAAATACTAATTTGAATCAGTGTTGAGTAACCCTTTCATTAAATGTTTTACAAGTAGTCTACAACCCTGTCTGCTACACATTTCTTTCCACCTTTCCCCAGTTAGGACTTGATGTAAATGGTTATGTGTTGAAGAGTATTTTGTATGACATGGGTACTTAGCAGTCATTATTCATCATGTTCACTTGTAATGGATTTCAGCGTTTTCCATGTTTGCTCATGAGGATTTAAAAAAATCCTGTATATTGCTTTATCAAATACTTGACTACTGAAATGATAATCTGTTAGCAGCATTGCAGGTCACTATATAGAATGTTATTTCCTTGTACTAGTTCATTCAAGATGGAAAAAATTTATTAGTGAGATGCAAAAGGAAGAAAATTGGCTGTTCTTTTCTAGGGTTGGATGAACTGGAAACTACAGGATGTAGTGCAAAAACTAGTGTGAAAGTCCTATAAAACATGACTGAAATAAACTGATTTTTGTTTACATTTACTTTGCTGAGATGTGCAAACCATTTGCATCCCTAGGTAAAATGGTTTGAAATCCAAAAATGTATTGTGCATCAGTGCTTGAAAATAATGGCTTCTTAAAGTTTTGTTTTCAGCTTTAGGTAAGATGTTTGAAATGTCAAGTGAATTGTGTCTCCTACTAGTAAAGATTTTCTAAATCTAAAATCTAAAGATAAAGATTTATCTGTTTTTCAAAGATATGTGATAATTTAGATCAAAAGAGAAGGCAACTTTTTTGGGAAAAATACAAATTGTATAATTTAAGGGACAACTGATCTTAATTTTGGAAGGCAGCTATGCTCACCACTATACCACCAATGCGCTTTGATTTTAATTTTGAAGGAAGCATTGTTGGTTGACTTGATTTTTCAGGACTATGGTTCTTGAAGATTTTTGAGTCCTAGACCATTTTAATAATCTGATAAAAGCTATGAACATTCTGCCCCACACTTTCAAAAGAAGCAGATTCATAAACATGTGAAAAGTTTTTAAACAATTTTAAATGGATTTCTGGAAGGCCATACATGGTTGTTCAAGTTAGAAACTCTGTAAGGGCTGTCATGAGTTGATAAAAGTCAATTTTGTTATTCACAACGCTTAAGTTTTTGCCAAACAAGTTTCAGGTGAGTGAGGCTACTTTGCTACAAAACTGAGACCCCATTCTGCTGCAAAGAGATACTTATTAATCATTGCTGTCTCCTGAGATGGGATTCTGATTAGAGATTAGAATGCCCCGGGGTTTGCCTTCTTGACTAAGGCAGCTGCATGCCGTTAGACTTGAAGTTTGAACTACACAAATCTATCTGTTTGTGCATAAGTATTTTAAAGTAACTCGCAGATATTATAAAGGAGATAGCAATTTATATGCTATTTATATCAATGGGGTACCCACATCCTTTTAATCATTTTCTTATCAGTAGTGGATTTTAGCCTAGTTTTATGATATTCCAGAGTGTTCACGTTGATTCTGTCTCATGGTGATTGATGCTCCTGGTGCATTATGTTGTACCTGGCTGCAACGTAGTGGCTATTCAGTGAATTTGGTTGAATCAGCATTCTAAACCCCACTAAACAAAACCTTAGACAACCTTTCTATTTTAGAACTATTTTAGATTTACAGAAAAGTTTCAAAGATAATGTAGAGAGTTTCTATATACCACCCAGTTTCCCTGTTGTTAACATCTTACATTACGGTGCTACGTTTCTTACAACCAAGAAATTAACATTGGTACATTCC
Source organism: Lepilemur ruficaudatus (assembly GCA_963574885.1). NCBI lineage: Eukaryota > Metazoa > Chordata > Mammalia > Primates > Lepilemuridae > Lepilemur > Lepilemur ruficaudatus. The sequence goes on along the minus strand of CAUYRT010090728.1, from coordinate 40,997 downwards.
TATTAACTCAGCACCACACTTTATTTAGATTTTACTAGTTTTCCCCTAATGTCTTTTTTCTGTCCCAAGAGCTCATCCCTCATACCACATTGCATTTGTTATGTCGTCTTAGTCTCCTGTAGTCTGTGACAGTTTCTCAGGCTGTCTTTATTTTTGATCCTTGACAGTTTGGGGCTGGTCAGCTGTTTTGTAGAATGTCCCTCAGTTTGGGTTTGTCTGATGTTTTTCTCATTTTTAGAGTAGTGTTATGGGGGTTTGGGGGGTGACCACAGAGGTGAAGTGCCATTCTCATCATAGCATGGTTACATACTAAACAACGGAGATATGGGAACAGCAAGAAGGTAAAATTTAAATCAGTTTTGCCATGGTAAAAATTGTGGTAAAGATAAGATGAGAGAACTGAATCTAAAAGAAAATGTATATTTATCTGGGGGAATTCAGCTCTTGGCATTTTTGTCATGCCTCACTTTGAATGTTTAAGAGTTGGTAGTATTTACTTTATTTAAATGATATAAATCAGACCCATGAAAAGGCCAGTGGTTTACAGGTACACATCAAGGCAGAATTTGCAATGATAATTTTTAAAGACTCCCAACCAATTTTTTTTTTGAAGTCAGGAAAATTCTTAATTGGATTTTTTCTTTTTCCTCTGCTGCTATCTATTTTTTCTTTCCCTGTGTTCTTTTTGCATTGCAGTTTATGTTTTTCAAGTTCAGTTAATGATATTGCGAAATATTTCAAAGCATTTGTCACCAGAGTGGTTTATCCTTTAATAAATGGTGAGGTGGTTTTGCAGACAGGTGATACTCTTTAATGTATTACAGACACTAGTCCTGATAGTTATTGATTAGTGATGAATAAATTACTGCCATTTTTAATCATAAGAAAATTTCTTTTGGGGATAATTAATCAGATTCATGTACTTCTTAAGCAATGTAGCATTATCGTCTTTTTTAGTTACAAGAATGAACTTGCCTGCCTCTGCCTTGAGTAAATTCAGGGCAGAGGCAGACAGGTTTCTAGATTTATATTTTGATCTTTACTTTTATTAAGCAGATGAGAAGTGCACTTGCTTAAAAATTACTTCAAACTGCCTTTCCTGTTGAGTAGGTTTTGAACTACCTGCTTGACAGATGGTATTGGAAGTAATTACTGAAATCATGTGTTTACCTGCTCATGGACATGTGTTCACCAGATGCACCCTGTTTACCCAGGGCTGCTGATTTCTTAAAGAAACATGCTCCTTCTGGATAGAGTTGCATAACTTAGGAGAATAAAAGCTCTTCAAGCCGGAGCTCTCAATCTCTCTGTGGCAGAATCAGCTGTAGTGAAAACGATCCATTTACATTTCTTAATGAGTGGTCAGGTTAGCCCACGGAACCACTTTCAGCATTGTTTTACCTTTCTTTCTTTTGATTTACTTAGTACTTTCATTTTGCCTGAATTATTTGCCTGGATACTGAATTATTTAACAAGTAGCTTCCCAAATTGTTGATTGAACTGGAGCAGTAGTGACTAATCAATCTTTTTAACGTGATGGTTTTGGTTTATTATGTTGTTGTATTATTTTTAAAAACATGTTTTCCAGACCACATGTTAAAAATACACCCATCTTCCCCAATTCTAAATTCTAATTGTGGAGGTCTGGCTTTTGGATTAAGCATTTGTATTTTTTAACAACTCATGGATAATTCCTAATGTCCATGAAGATTGAGAATAGCTTCTTTGATATTTTATTTACTAACCATCAAAACCTAATTTATTTTTCCACCTTATTTCTATTTTACTTAAGTTAAAAAAAGTTGAAAAAACTGAGTGATAGTGATCCCCCTTAACATGTGTGCCTTAAGTGTTCAGTTTTGAAACTGAGTACATTTAACTGTCTATAAACCATAAGAAACAAGGAAAGTCATTGTTTTAGGATTTTGACAGGTGCAAAACTGTAAATAATTACAGGCCCAGGCAGAAACTAGAACAGAAGTTGCACAGCAGCTGCGAGGCCTGACCTGTGACAGGTCTGACCTGAGTTAAGTAGCCTAAATCTCATGGCAAGCTCAGATTTGTTTTATAGTATGAAATTCACCTTCTGCTACAGAAAGATTCTACTGATTGAGGCTTGATAGCTGCTGAAAAGGGAATAACATATCTGCCCACTGAGCCACCTTTTGTATGACTTCAGGACCAGATGGAACGTGTATAGATGAATTTCAAAATCAATTTACATTTTTACTGAAATAAATCATGCAGCACCAAATGGTATACAGTGGTTATATCTGAGGAGGGTGGTCTGGGGGATGTTTTTTACTTTTTTTGTAATTTATATTACTAAAACATTTTAATTTTTAGACTTATGAGCATATCTGACTTTTGTGAAAAGGAAAGCAATTTTAATTATTTAATTTTTTTGGGAAAACCTGAATTGTACTTTTCTTGGTCTTCATAGAGAATAATGAAAAATTTTTATGAGAGTTTATCACCTTCAGGTTTCATTAGGCAGTTCCCCACCTTAAAACACCAGATTTGTTGCTGGTCCATAAAGAAGCCTGCCAGCAGCCCCCACCCCCCAAACTGTGCCGTGACCCTGGAGAGTTGCAGTTTAGAAGGAATGGGGTTATGTTAGAGCAGGGAGAAAAAGCTGATGATTTGTGGGCTCCATCTAATCTATAGATGAATTTTCTTTGGCTTGCACGATATTTTGAAAATTTGACAATTTCACATTTAAAAAAATCTGTGTTTCTGGCTCTTGGAAAAACTGATGATTTGGCAACAGTGGGCCTACATTACCACTATTGGCTGGAACTGAATAGCAGCTGCTCCTTTTAGAATCTGATTTGCTCCAGTCCTTATCGTTACCTGTTGTACTTTCACTTCTGTGACCTTCCTGTAGATGTTTGAATTAATGACCCCTGGGCTAGAGGATATGTGCTTCAAACATGCAGAGAATGGACACCTTTTAGGAGCAGATTTGTGGTGCCTTCATCCAGTTAGGATTGGTTTGCCTTTGGTACTGATTCCCTCCCACCCTCTCCAAGCTTTTCTCATTTTTTTCCTACATGATACTTGCAGTTCCTCCCTTTCTTGTTATGAAAATTATACCCACTGGAACTTTGAATTATGTTCTCTGTAGCTATCCTTAGTAAAGTAAATATCCTGAGTATCTGGAGTAAGACTTTTGTGAATGTTTAATAGTCCTTACTAATGTGAGTACACATTAGTATGTTTAATCAGCTAGTTTTTTCTTCTTGTTTTTAGTAGAAATCAGCTGTATTAAAGCATGAGAGATTGATTAGAAATGCAATATAGACGTTTTTAAAGTTCTGGGCACATTAGGAATTAGGTCACCGTTTAATGCTCTGGTGGGTGACTTGAGAGACTGATAGCAATGGAATCCTTACAGAGTGGATGAGAGGAGGTGGAAAGGTGCCCGAAATTAAAGTTTTTGCAGAAAAGGGAGAATAAATGGTCTTCTTTCTTCTTCCCTTTCCTACCCTTTTACTATTTGGTGTTTCAGCTCTTAGAACCCAGAATCTCTGTAATAAATATGATTTGTTTTTTTCCTAGTTTGGGGGAGAGAGGGGAAATGAGGAAGAGTTGAGTTAACTAACTGTAATATGGTTTCTGTTGGGATATATGTTGTGGATAGAGTAAAAGTTAAAAACAAAATCTCCATTGTAAGTTGATTTTTGGCACACAGCTCATGCATAAGTTGGATTGTTCTGGGCTTTGTTAAATAAAAAGTTACTGTAGAGGAGGTGGTATAGACTGGGGCTTGGCATACACAATGGCCCTCAGGACAAATCTAGCCTATTGGCTGATTTTGAAAATAAAGTTTTATTGGAACAGAATCGCACACATTAGTTAACATACTGTCTATGGCTGTGTTCAGGCTGTTAGGGTAGACTTGAATACTTGTGACAGAGATCATATGGCTCACAAAATCTGAAATATTTATTATCTGGCTCTTTATAGAAAAAAATTTGCTGACCCTTAATATAGACGGTGATGTCCAAAAAAGACAAAAAATCGCAGTCCTTTTTATGTGCTCTAAGGTATTTTTTTTGTAGCAACAGAAGGAATTGGCCATATGATTCATTTTACATGTACATGGCTTTTTATTTTGAAAATGTTTTATAGAATTATTCAATCTGAACGAAGTAAAAATTTTATAATATCTTGGACTACAATTGGACTACAACTACGTGCTATGTAATTAGTTTTGCTCGTTGTATTTTCAGGAATATCTTTAATGTACAAATGTGTGCATATGGTCCATTGTGTTAATTTAGACTTTGAAATCTAAAAATAGTGAATTTTCATTTAATGATCAAATTAAACACTAATAAAATTATGTCTTTATTGTTTTCAATTTTAAGAGCATTTGAAAAGAGCAGGCCTGTACATTGTGGAATTCATTTAACACAATTATTGCATGTCTCAAGTATTAAGTACTGTTTTAGGCACTGGGATTGTAGTACTGAAGAAAACAAAACACTGCATGAGCTTACATGGTAGGGGGAGAAACAAACATTCATTGTCTCAGTTATTGAATCATACTAAGTGCTTTTTTAAGTTTTGGGGATATAGCAGTAAACTAAACATTTTCTTCTTTCATGTAGCTTACATTGTAGTTGGAACAGAAAGGTAACATAGAAGTCTGGTAGCACTTGTTATGAAGGAAATGAAAGGAAGGTCTTCAGAGAGATGGCGGATGTCCTTTTGTGTAGCATGGTCAAGACTTCTCTGATAAGATGATATTTGAGCAGAGACCAAAATAAATAAGGTAATGAGTAACGAGAATATTGAGAAAAGAACATTGCAGGCAGAGGGAATAGCAATGGAAAAACAGTGGGAGAAGAGTGTGCTTGGTATGTTTAAGGAATAACAAGGAGAAGCCAGTGTGGCTGGAATAGAAGGAGCCAGAGGGAGAGTGGTAGGACATGTGTTTATTTTCTACTTGAGGAATGGCTGTGAATATATATCAGAGGTAAAGTCATATGGGACCAAGCTAAGTTCTATATGAAGTGACAGCAGTATAAAACTAGAAAACAAGGATCTATGGAAGAGGTTTCTAGACTAGAAGTCAAGAAGTAGTAGTTAATTTGCTCATTGTTCCTCTAATTAAATCTCACTTCTGTGAATCTCTTTGTGATTTATTCTTTCTAAATGGAATTTTAGATGGTATAGTCCAGTGCCTTGAGGCCTGTATAAATTGTTGAATTTATGGTGTGCCCATACCATTATAGGATGGTCATCTGGTTAATTTGCAACAGAGAATATGAGGCTTGGAATCAATGGGTTGGAAAGCCTGACTAAAATGAGAATAACAATTCACATTCAATTAAAATGTGCATAGCCTGCAATAATTTCTCATTGTACTAGGGTAAAGGGGAGAATAGAAGTAGGATGATAATTAATAGTTGTAAATTTAAAAGTCAGCTTTATTCTAAGTGTTAATTTTTCCTGGAAGTGTTGGACAAAATGGTCAAGTTCCTGAAATTGTAGAAACACTGGTTGTGGCATTTATAATTGCAAGGTGTGCTCAGTAGCTGACCTCAGGTGTGAACTAATTAGGATTTGTGTTATGTGCTTTAGCAAAAGTAGATATTTCAAAATAATTGACTTTTTTTTTCCGTTTTACAAATGATAGTATTTATGGCATTCTAATTTTGTTTAATATTGCTGAACATAATTTTTATGGTGATTCTTTCAATTTAAAGCAAGTATCAATAAATGAAATTTTGTTTCTGGCATGATGATATTATTACTTAAGCTTGTTCATAAAATATGTATTTTATAAAGACTAGCATCAATCACACCTATTATTTAGTTACTGTTTGTGGACAGTACAGGATTTTGACATTCAGCAGTTAGTAATGATTATTTAAATACCATTCAAAGATAAGACAAATGTATACCATTTAGATATTCAGAGAGGCATTTCATCAGGAAGGCCCCTACATTTAAATGGGTTAGATTTAAAAAGCTCCTTTGCAAACACTTGCTGGAACTCAGGACACATTTTTACTCAGGAGTAATAATGCATATGGTAATTCCATTCTCAGGCAAACCCAAAATGTATTAGGAATTTGTATACGTTTTGTGGATTTTAAAGGAGTCTAGTGCTTGTTTTGAGCAAGTCTAATTTCATGTGAAAAACCTATAGCTTTTCTTTCCCTTGGTGTACATGTTTCAGTAGAACAACCCTTCTCAAGTCTGTTTAGGATGACTTTTGTTTGCTGCCTGTGTCACTTGTCCCAGGTGGTGGGTCTGGTAGTCTGTGTTCATAGAGAGTTGCTTTATGAATTGGATCCCTAGGTGAGGCAATTATTGACATTGCCAAACATTTGAGCCTGTCTGTAATTCTTCCAAGGGCAGCAAGTCTTACCCACGGGTGTCCATGCCCACGAATATGAACCACAGGAAAACTGAGGTGGTGGTGAGGGCCATGTCCCGGACCAGCCATTTGGTCCATGCTTGATAGGACAGTGGAGAGGTAGTGAATGTAGGCAGACACAGCAGGCTGGGACAGGGAGGCCCTCTCTACTTATATCCCAGGGGTGCTACCTGGGAAAAGATTCCTGTGCCTTAATTTGGCTGCTTTACCAAAAGATATCCATGCTCCTCACTAGCCTTGCCTGCTGTGGGGAGGCAAAGCTGTTTGGGCTAGACGTTGACTGTAGAGTTGTGTGGTGGTGGGGAGTAGGAAGAAAGGAAAAAAATCTCTCAGCCTAACTTGTTTACTATAGACTTTTTTTTGGTGGGGGGGCGGTGGTGGTGAATTTGAGGTGTTGATCTAGATGCCCATAGGCTGATCCAACCAGCTTCTGCTTGCTTTCCACTCTTACATTTCTAGCAAAAATATCGTACAATTTGAACCTCAGTGACATTGGACACACTTTTCTTTTCATTCCTCTTTTTATTTCAGATTTATAACATTTTACCCTTATTTACTCAAACCAAAGTGCCATTTAATGTAGTCCCCTAATTTTACAACTGGGGAAATAGAATACCACCAAATGTATAACTCCACTTAAATATATCTGTGTATCTCTGTGTTCACTTGTATCATTTATAGATCTGTTACACAAAATCATAAATAATCCAGGAGTACAGCATCTGTCTCACCTGCTGCTCTCTTTATGATGTGAAGTGATGAGTCACATGAATAATTGTATTACTTGTGTAAAGTACTTGGAAGACAGTTTCACTTGCATAAGTCCTGTGCTACATGTCATAAAGATGAAAAGTTTGAGCCATCTGTTACTTTAAAAAAAATTACCCTAGTATACCACCTGGTGTTTAACTAGGCCTTGGGATTTGTTCCACATACAGCACTGCTTCATTGAACAAATATTGGGGTGAGAGTGGGTAGGGTTTGGTGATTACTTCAGGGCTTGGGAGGGACTCTTTTCACTGAGTCCTGAGCAACGTTATTTGGATGATTGTTATTTCCTATTGTGGTTTGTCTGTCATTAAAAACAATTTTGTCTTAATTTTGAAAATTGGATATGAGGAGTTACATTACACAAAAACAACATTATACAATGATGGAGATAATGTTCTGTGCAGCATGATTTAATTTGGAGCAGTGGATGGCCACCTGCTAGGCCTTTGTTCTTGTGGCAGTCTGGCAAGTGGCCCCAGTGTTTTGGTTCTGTTGTTGGTCACGTGGCTGTTGAGATCTGCCTGGGTTAGTTGCAAACCATTAATCCGGTAGCACAGAATGATGGAATATTTGACTACTGGGTGTTTGAATTAAGAAAACAAATCCCTTTTAAAGTTATTATTCAGCAATCACAGAATGCTTTTATCGTGTTGATATAACATCTCAGTCTTTACATTTTATCTAAGGGCAGCTTATTCTTATCTACAACATAAAAAAGAAATCTAGGTAGTATTTGGCATTATGGTAACTAGCTACCATATAGCACCTGTCTGCTTACCCACTGTGGTGGGGTAACCATATAATTCAATGACTAAAAGGGGACACTTTTGACAGTGACAGAGAGCTACTAATATTTATGCTGGCTTAAGAGACGTAGATAAGGGTATGTGGTCATTCAGCTTATGAGGTATGGCCATTTTTACCATACTGTGATCAAGAATAACTGAATATTCATGTATTTAAGGATAATTCCTATTTTTAAATTGCATTAATTGTGGCTCCTATGGTGTCTCATACAAAATAGACACTCAGTAAATAGTTTCAAATTGAAGAAATGCTTATACTTAATAAAATCTTAAAGTTTCCTACCAAATATCTTTAAAACTGTGTTTTAGAAGAGTTTTGGGTTAAGAATTCTGTATATATTTTCTTGACATTAAGGCCCAGACTCAGGTATCCATATAGTGTTATTACTTACTGACCTGTGATTTGAACTCTAAAACAATTTTAATATAGGAAAAGCCTTAAAAATTGCAATTGCCTACTGTACTATTTAAAATAACTTAAACTACATGTTAGAAGTGTGAGCCATTTAGTCAAGTGCTTATGACTTATCCTGGTAACTTATTTACTTTACCTTTTTACTTGAAGTTGTTAAACAATTCAGTGGCTACTTAGTAATTCCTTAAATTTCTTCTGAGAAAATAAGGAAACAAAATCATTTAATGTACTTGCTTGATAATGCCTTGTCAGAGACTTTCATGGTATAGAAAGAAATTTTGGATAATTTTCCTGCAAATTGTTAATTTTTGTATCACTTTTAGAAATTTTCTTTCTTTTTAAAAAGCTCCTTTCTCTTTACAAACCCTGCTTTACTATATGTTACCTAAAAAAGTGCAGGAATTTCTGTCCTTTTCTATATGATGTTTCTTGCCTATCTGGCTAGCTCATGAGACAGATTGGGTTTAGCTCAACACTAGAATGTGGGTTTTGGAAAGTCAGTTGTGGTTTAGAGAGACTCTGTGCAATGAGCTGGGAACTTTGGTCTTTTCTTCTGGTCTGAGATAAGGTTTTTTAAAAAGATGCCAGAAGATCTCAGGTTCAAGTCCTTGTTAATTGTTTTAACATCCTGTCTGTCCTAGACTCCCTGTTTCTAATATAACAGAGTTGAAACAAATGCTTTTTAAATCCCCATTTCTTCATTCTTTTTTCTGTTTTTGTATGTGCGTGTCTGATGATTTTATAGCCTTGTTCTTTTGCATCTTTCCCTTTTTCTACAATTCTGGTCTGATTTATTTTACTTTCAGTTTTCTTATGTATTTTCTTTTTGACGTTTTTTTCACTGGAGTGAAAGAGTTTATGAAGTCTTATATATGTCTACCCTAATTGATCATCATATTCAGATATTGGTCATGATAAAACTTGCTTAGGTGCTTTATGATTTTTATATAGTAGAACTAAATCCATGAAAAAGATATTTATTTACTTGTTAATTACCTCCCTTTTGCATTGTAAGCTCCAAGGACAGATACTATGTTTTGTTTGCAGCTGTATCCCCAGAGCATGGAAGTGTGCTGGGTGCCTAACAACTATTTAAAAAAATGAATAGAAATGCTTTAGTTTCCTGATAGTTTACCAAATCAGATATTATTTGGGGAGAGCCTTGGAGCTCATTTGCTCTACAGAAAACCCCAGAACCTGGGCTAGTATTTGAATCATCTAATGAATGAGAAAGTAATTTTGAGAGGTTCTTTTTGTAATATTGTAGGTTTATACAAGTCAAGCATCTCTAATCCAGAAATAGGAAATCCAAAATGCTTTACATCCAAAACTTATTGAGCACTGACATGACACACAAAGGAAATACTCATTGGAGCATTTCAGATTTTGGATTTTTGGATTAGGGATGCTAACTAAGAATAATGCAGCTGTTCCAAAATCCAAAAAGATACAAAATCTACAACAGTTCTGTCCCCAAGCATTTGGGATAAGGGATATTCAACCTGTAGTCTCTTCCCTTTCTAATGCTTATTGTCCCTAGACTTGGTTTTACTACTTTATCAGTTAAGATGCTTTTTGCTTCAAGTAATAGAAATCTCAACTGAAACTCATTAAACAATAAGGAAGTGGACTGTGTTGCACAACAGGAACTCCAAGAAGGCTGATTGAGTTCCTTGTTGTCAGAAGAGACCCAGGTTGTATTTTTTTCCCCCCTTCTCCTTTGCCTTCTTGGCTTTATCCTTAAAGCTGATGGTTATGAGGACAGGAACAACAATTGGATCCACATTTTTATTGATTATATCTACTAGGAAAGAGGCTGATCTATCTTCCATTGAAGACCTGAGCAAGAATTTCTTTGTTTTCTTGGTCCAAATTGGCTTCAGACTATTCTCTCCTAAATATTGGCACAGGAGTTGAAGTTATAGCAGTAGGTTTGGACTGATCATCTTGAGTGAAATAGATTTTGGAATCAGCTACAACACTCACTAAAATCTCATGTGAATTAACCTTTATAAATAAATTTCTAATGACTGTTGATTTTCCTGATCTTCAAGTCAAGACTTCCCAGAGTAATTAGGTTCATAACCAAGAGTATGCTGGGTGAAGTCAACATTATCATGATAGTTACTTTGTTAGGAAAAGTATAGCATTTAAATAAAAACAGTTCCTATCACTTTATTACATTGTAGCCATCATGACATTGTAGCACAATTATGTTTTGGTAAATTTAGTATAGCCCAAGTGTACAGTGTTTATAAAGTCTACAGCAGTGTACAGTAATGTCCTAGGTCTTCACATTCACTCACCACTCACTGACTTGCCCAGAGCAACCTCCAGTACTGCAAGCTTCATTCATGGTAAGTGCTCTATACAGGTGTACCATTTCTTATCTTTTATACCATATTTTTACTGTACCTTTTCTATGTTTAGATCTGTTTCAATACAGAAATACCATTGTTTCAGTTGCTTACAGTATTCAGTACAGTAACATGCTATACAGGTTTGTAGTCTAGGAGCAACAGGCTCTATGATATAGCCCAAGTATGTAGTAGGTGATACCATCTAGGTTTGTATAAGTATACTCTATGATGTTTGCATTACAAAATCACCTAATTTCTCAGAATGTATCCCCATAGTTAAGTGATAAATGACTGTATATAAAAATCAGTTAGAACCATGACTTCTCCATAAGTGTGTTTGAAGTGATAACAATTAGTATGTTTGAATTATTTAAATAAAATAAAATCTTGTTGATTAGAAATGTGGAAGAGATAGCTAGGACATAATGAAGCTTACTTAAAAAAATAAAAAGTCAATATATAAGGTAATGTGCATCTGCTACTTTAACTTACTAAAAGGTTTTGATTTACTTGAACATACAGTAAGGGATGATTATTGTTTGGCTAAGTACCTTGGGTAAATATTTAATAGGCAGCTTGGATATTGTGGAGAAAGCACTGAATTAGGAATTGGAATGCAAATTTCTAGTTCTGGTCTGGCCCTGTCTATATGATTTCTAGAAAAACATTCAAACTCAGTGAGCTGTCATTTGTTTATAAAAGATTACGTTTTTCTTTCTAAATGTCTTTTTCTAAAACTTCCTTCTAAAAATGTCTTTTTCTCTTCATTGCTTGTAACCACTGCTTTCCTGGGAATTGAGTGACATATGTCTCTCCTTTAGAGGTGTGAAATTAGGATTATATGTGATTTAAGTTTATTTGAGTGAGGAGGGGCAGGTAAAAAGCAAATCAAAGTTGTGAGATATGTATTCTGTCGTCAGTATATACAGTGATTGTAGATAAGAGCATTTCTCTTTTGAAATATTTTGTAGGTGTAAGGATGTTACATTTTCCCAATACTTCTAGTACCTTTTTAGCCAAATATGAGCTGCTAATGACACCTGGCATCTGGAATGATGTCAGACTAGTATGTTTGTAAATAAAAGGCAGAAGCATAGATTCCCTAGATCACCTGTAATACATATAAAGAGGTTTGGATTTAGAGTCAGAAGACTGGAATGGAATCCTGGCTCAGCTAGGTGAAAAAAAAGCTTGGTAGTGTAGTGGAACGATAGTCTGGACATGGGAGTCAAACAAAGGGAGGTATGGGTTTGATTTCACCACTTTCATAAATGCATTTTGATGAAACTGTTTCAGTTCGGATACCTTTGTATGTAACAGAAGACTCCATCAACAGTAGTTTGAATTATGAGAGTTTTATCCTCTCATATAACAAGTCTGGGGATTAATTCCATGGCTTAATGATATCTTCAGCACAGGAGCCTTAGCCTTCCACTTTTTGGTTCTGCCATTCTTTCTTTGTGGTATCTTCCTTCAAGGGGGTGATATTGACACAGTAGCAATAGTTTCAGATATTTCATGTAGTCATGAAACAGCCAGTGAAGGGAGGTATTTTTCTAATGATTCAGAAGTGAGTTTCCTTTCTTCCATCCTCCACTGGCTTTTTTTTTTTGTACATGTTTTCTCTTAAAATAATACTAGTATCTTAAATTCTTTAAAAATGATACTATATCCTAAGAAGAGTACATGATGTGGACCCTTCTTGGCTTCTCATACTTATTCTCCAAAGAGGTAGACATTGTATTCGGAGATTGATATCCTTTTTTCTTGTTACTTGGGTAATACATTGGCCAGTATACTCCTGGAGAATGCTTGCAAGGCAAACCAACAAAAGGGTGTAGTAAGCAATTTTACAAATATGTACTTGGTACACTAGGATTCATACAATGTACAATGATAATTAAAATTTTATAAGTGATTTTGACTTATGTGTTTTAATTTTCTTTTCTCTTCTTGCTAAAAACAAAAATCTAAACTCAAGAGATGTAATAATTACAACCAGAATAGAAAATTCAGGCATGTTCTTCATCTAAAGAGCTTTATAAATACCTTATCAGAAATTATTACAAGATGAGTTTGTGTGAGAAACTGGAATCACCTATTTGGTTTGTTTTGTATAAAACCCAAATGTGAGAAGGATAGCTATCTTTTATATTAGCAAGGTATTTGGAAATATATCAGCGATGCTAATTTTAATCATATTTGGATTTCAAAAAATTATCCTCTTTTTCCAAAAAGAAAACATAAATGCAAATACAAAGAAAATGATTTTCTAGGATTTTTTTAGAAGTTCTTTTGTCAAGGTAAATTAACACTTAAGAAATAAAAAAAAAAAGGCAGGGTACATTGAGCTGGATAAAAAAATGTTTGTTTTTATCATCACATTAACATGAAGGACAAATCACCATCAGCTTATAGGGAAGAAATAAATATTTTTAAAATATTATGATAAAAAATAGTTTTTGAGAGTGTCTAATTGATCCAGAAGAGAGTAGCATAACTCTGTTAGCTATGCTAGCCTATTTTGTTCAATATTGGAATAATTTTTGCATATGTATTCTTTGTCATAATTAGTGATGGCCTGAACTTAATGCTTTTGTTAATATGGATAACATTGTTGTCTGTTCTTGTTTCCCTACCATGAGTCATTCACCTGGTGTGGGTGACATCTTTGCTTTTCTTCATTGACGTGAAAGTTGACAGACTCTTCTTGCGTTTTCATTCCTGTAATGTTAACTAATGTTTTCCAGTCTAGTACTTTAACTTAAAAACTATGTCTTCACCTGTAATCCTAGCACTCTGGGAGGCTGAGGTGGGAGGACTGCTCGAGGTCAGGAGTTCAAGACCAGCCTGAGCAAGAGCGAGACCCCGTCTCTACTAAAAAAAAATAGAAATTAGCTAGACAACTAAAAATATATAGGAAAAAAATAAGCTGGGCATGGTGGCACATGCCTGTAGTCACAGCTACTTGGGAGGCTAAGGCAGTAGGATTGCTTGAGCCCAGGTGTTTGAGGTTGCTGTGAGCTAGGCTCACGCACTCTAGACACCATGGCACTCTAGCCTAGGCAACAGAGTGAGACTCTGTCACAAAAAAAGAAAAAAAAAATACAAAAACTAATGTCTTATACTTGTACATTAAAATAAAACACTTGACATACATGTGAGTTTATAGAGTATGATCTCTGTACACCTGAACAATGCAGTAACATGAAAATTGGGGATGATTTTGAAGGTGAGGAAATCACCTCTATCATGCGATGAGTGTGTTAAACGTTTTATTTTGTGATGTAGTAGCCTTTTTCTAAAAATAAATTTTGCGTATATTTAAGGTATAGACTGTGATAAGGTATATGTATATAGTTAAATCATTACTATAGTGGAATATATTAACATATCCATCATCTCATAGTTACCCATTTTCTACCCCCCTCCACTCCATGCAAATCCATTAGTAAATTTACTAATTTAACAAGAATTCTGAGTATAATACACTATTATTAATTGTAGGCTTCATGTTGGATCTTCCAACTTTTTCATCCTACATATTTGCTACTTTGTATCCTTTAACCTACATCTTCCCATTCCTTTCCCCCCACATAACCACTGTTTTAGTTTCTATCTCTCTGTGTTGTATTTGACTCTTTTAAAAGTATTTCACACATAAGTGGGAGCATACAATATTTTTCTTTCTGTTGTCCAGCTTATTTCACTTACCATATGTCCTCCAGCGTCATCCATGTTATTGTGAATGGCAGGATCTCCTTCTTTTCTAAGGCAGAATAATATTCCATTTTATATATTCATTTTTCTGTTTCCATTTGTCTCTTCCCATTTGTCTGTTGATGGGCACTTAGATTATTTCGTATCTTGGCCCTTGTGAGTAATGCTGCAGCAAACGTGGGAATACAGATATCTTTAGGAGGTGGTGATTTCATCTCCTTTGGGTATATAGCCAGAAGATGGATTGCTGGGTCATATGGCAGTTCCATTTTTAATTTCTTTAGGAACCTCCATACTGTTTTGCATAATGGCTGCACAAGTCTGCTTTCTCACCAACAGTGTACGAGGGCTCATTTTTTCCCGTGCTCTCACCAACACTTATCTTTTTTGTGTTTGATAATAGTTATATAGGATATTCTTTAAGTATTTAAAAAACATTCTTATTTTTCCTGGTCAGTATTATCTGACTTTTTCGCCTCTAAGTTACATGTATTGCTTTTGTAATAAACAGAAGCATTAACAGAACAATGGAATAATATTGGAAAAAAATTGAAGATATTGTAGAATTTACCATTTTGCTCCAGGTTTATTTTATTATTTGTAGTGTAGGTTTATATTACGGTTTCATTCATAATTTTAGTTTTTTTAAATTTAGGTGAGAAGAGGAATGAGAATGTGAGAGACGGCTAGTGTATAATCATATGATATGATATTTGAATGGAAACAGATTTGATTCAGTTTTAGGCATTTGAGAAAATTATTTGGCGCCTGCGATAGCTAAGCACTGTTCTGGCTATGTGTCTATGGTGATGATTAAGAGAGTTTCTCAGCCTTGTGCGGAGGCGAAAGGAAATAAACAGTTTAAAAATAAAAATAGTATTTCAGTCTTGACATTGTGTCTGATGCTTATAATCCTCAGGGATTCAGGAGACTAAAGTGGGAGGCTCGCTTGAGGCCAGAAGTTCAAGACAAGTCTGGGCAACATGGTGAGACCCCATCTCTAGAAAAAAAAGGAAAAAAGATTAGCTGGGTATGGTGGTACGCACCTTTAGTCCCAGCTACTTGGTAGGCTGTGACGGAAGGATCATTTGAGCCCAGGAGTTCGAGGCCACAATGAGCTGTGATTGTGTCACTGCATTCCAGACTAAGTGGCAGAGCAAGACCCTGTCTCTTAAAAAAAACAAAACCAGAAAAACAGTATTTCAGGTTTGGATAGGCTCAATGATAAGGAAATGAGGCAGGCATAAAATAATGGGAGTTTTGAGGCCAGAAGGGCCTATTTTATGTAGTATGGTCTGGGAAAGCTTTCTGAAAAGGGTGTTGTTTGAACAGAGTTGAATGCTGTGAGCGAGCAAAACTTGATGAAGATCTGGGGAATGAGATTGTAAAATTGTCATGCTGGTGCACAGAAAGTACAAGCAAGGGATGACTGTGGTGATGATGGAGATGAGAAGGGCTTGGATTTGAATTCTGTTTTGAAGGTAGAGTCAGTAGCCTTTGCAGATAGATTGAATGTGGAATGTGAAAAGAGAGCAATTAAGGTTAACTCCTAATTTAGTTTTGTTTTGGTGGGGGAGGGGTTGAGTATTGGGCGTGTATGTTGGTACCATTTATCTGAGATGAGAAAGAACAGAGGAAGAGTTTTTCTGTTTGTTTTGTGTGGGATAGGGCGGGTGTGGGAATAGGAAATCAAGGATTCTGTTTGGATCATGCCTAATTTGAGATGCTTACTAGATAACTGGGTTGATGTATAAATGAGGTTGGAGTTTGGTATATAAGTCTGGGACTTGTATACTGTAAATGGTATATAAAGCCATGGGACTGAAGATCACCTAGGGAATGAGAGGAGACAGAGAAAGAGAGAACCAAGGCATAGGAGCCAGCAGAGGAGGCTGAGCACTCACTGATCAGTACAGGTGGAAGAAGCCAGGAGAGTATTTTAGTGAAGGATGCATTTCCAGAAGAGGGAGTGATCAGCTGTGTAAGTGCTGCTGAGAGATTGAGTTAGATGAAGACTGAGAATTGATCTATTGGATTTGTCAAGAGGGAACTGGTGGTGGTTCTTGATGAGCAGTTTAGTGTGGAGGTGGGGATACAAGACTGATTTGAGTGGGTTTAAACAGAATGAGAGGCAAGTAAGTGAGACAGAGTACAGATTGCATTTTAGAGGAGGTTTGCTATCAAGGGAAGCACTAATGAAGCTAGAGCTGGCCTGGGTTGGGTGGCGAATCAAGGGAGAGTTTTTATTTTATATTTTTGAGACAGGCTGTTAACTGCATATTTGGATGCTATTGGGTCTGTTTCATTATAGAGGGAAAATGCTTAGTAGAAGGAAAGAGGGTAATCACTGAAACAGTATGCAAGAAGGGCTGGGGTCTAGCACACAAGCAGAGACATCATCAGACTTACAGGGGAGTAAGGACGGTTGATCTGTTTTAACAGGTGGGGAAACAAATATGTTAATACAGAACAGGTAGTTTGATATGGTGTAAAGAAACACTGGTTCCCTTCTGATTGTTTCTGTTTTCTCAGTGAAATAAGAAGCAAGGTCACCTGCTGAGACCCTTAATTGGGGGAGGCCATGTTAGAATAATATAAAATGTTTTATTTTTAAGTAATACTTTAGAAATATATTCTTCACTTAACTATTGGTTTTTGTTGTTATGTAGTTAGCAATATATGCCGAATTATATTTTATTTAAACAGGGAAAATTGAGTCACTGGGCCATATATGGTATAGATCAGAAGCCCTACCCCCTTTTTGAGTATGGGGAATTTAAAATCTAGAAACCTTGTGATTTTGCCTTCTCCCTCTTTTAGTTCTTTTAATTTTTCAACTGGCACAGTACAGGATGAGAGAGAAGGGTTTCCCTTAGTCCCCTGTGATCATTCAGCTGTTCTGTAGCGTTTGGTTGCTTCCAGGACTCGAGAGTTGTGGAACATCATCCCTTACACTGTGAAATGTCCCATACTGGGAAACTCTAATGGCCTATACCACTGTAACACAGATGTCTGAGCTGAGAGGTTCTTTTTGTTCAGGTTTTGAAATGAAGTCCCATTCTCATTCATCAGGTACAGACCCTCTAAGTATATTCTATGTTCTTTGAAGGTTCCAAGTGCCCCCTTTTGCTTTAAGTCATCCCTTATTCTTGTATTCCATCTTCTAATTCACTTCTTTGAACCGCATTTTCATTATTTTAAAAAAAATTATTATTTCTTTAGAGACAGGGTCTTGCCCTGTCACCTGGGCTAGAGTGCTGTGGTACAGTCAGTTATAGCTTGTAACCTTGAACTCCTGAGCTGGAACAATCTTCCTGCATGTGTGCACCACCATGCCTGGCTAATTTTTTTATTTTATTTTATTTTTTATTTTTGTAGAGATAGAGTCTTGCTATGTTGCTCAGGCTTGTCTCAAACTCTTGTCCTCAAGAGATCCTCCCACCTCAGCCTCCTCATTTTCCTCATTTATAAAGTAATAATTCCTCACTCATGGTTTCTCCATGAGGGTCTCATGAGACTACATATGACGCATGTGAAAATTGTTCTGGAAAAGCCTAAAACCCTATAAAAAGAGAAATCCTATTGTCATGGTCATAATTTTTGTTATTCTCTAGAAGATATTGACAGTTACACAGGACCACCCCTTAAACTTGTCTTCCTTGTTACAAAGACGTTCATTTCTCATTTTTTTCTTCTTCTGTTACAGGTTTAGTGTAGTGACTTGGGTATTGTTATGGATTTTGAAATATGGGGTTGAAATGTGTATACAAACTGGGGATGAAAGAAAGGAAGGTGATTATATTGCCTGTTTTCAAATAGTTTATTCTTCTGATTTTTAAAAACTATAAACTCTCCTTCTCATCAGTTTTACAAATGGATAAAGTGAAAGTTGCTAGAATAAACGAGAATTTAGCATGTTAAAATGTAACATGCTAATGTTACGTTTTCACTTGCTAATTTTCAAATCTGCTAAAGATAGTGTCTCTTATATCAGCTGAGTATAAAAAAACACAGATTGCAGATGGGGGGGGAGTTTCAAAGACATTTTGCTTTTTCTACTTAAAAAAAGCCTTTTACTATTTGGAAAAGAAAACATTTCTAATGATGTCATTTACTACTGTGGTGTTTCTTCTTAATCTCACTGGATTTCGGTAGTCAATGCTACCTCTGGATGCAAATATTTCCCATCATAATCATAGATTTTTAGTGCTAGAATAAGCCCTCACGATTCATGTTTTTTAACATTTTTATTTAATATATGAGAAAATTAAGACTAAGAGGAGATTTGTCTTTCTCTCAATTCATGGTAAAGTCAGGATCCAAATTGAGATCTCCAGACAGTCATTGTAGGGTTTTCCTTCTTAAAGTGCCCTACCCTGCCTTTTGAAGCTTGGCTGTGTTCTCAGAAAGAGAACTAGTGAAGTTGCCCAGACACAGTAAGAAGGAGAACAGACAGGTGTGTTCTGTGAACCTTTGTGTGTTTAATTTTCCTGTCCTCTTGAGGATATAGGTTTTAATTAATTATCACAAAATATAGAAAGCAAACAGATTCTTTGGTTGTGTTTTCTTTGAAGTCTCTTTGATAATAATTCTGAATTAGTTGGTCTTTTTAATGTCATCCCGGTTACCTTGCATAAGGATGGTCAGAGGGCCAAATACAGTTTTGCTTCTGCAAGCGTATATCAGAGTTCTTCCAACTGACTGTGACATCCTGTTTATGTACCATGGGTTAAAACCACTTTCATGTGGGTTCTGAGATATACATAAGAAGGTTCAAAAGACTTTAGAGATGGCTACCACAGTTTTATTTCTCTTCCCCTTTTTGTTTGCTGGGAATTCTCTGGGTATTTAGTTTTAGAATTTTTTAAATTAAAATATTTCTTTTATTTTTAACCCTTTAATTATAAAATACAATAAGAAATTGAAAAATCATAAAAAAGCTTGTAGGTTAGCAAATCATTTTAAGTCAAATACCCTTGTAACTTCTACTCAGTTCAAATTCCAGCCACTCTGGAAAGCCTTTTATGTTCCTCTTGAAATCACAGCTCTCTTCCTACCTCTGTAAGTAACCATTATTCTGACTTTTATAATAATCACTTCTTTATGTTTCCTTGTGGTTTTTTCCCCTGAAGTGTTTGACAACAAGTCAAATCTTGCTTATTTAATAAAAACCTGATATGTATTTTAAATCTCTCCTAATCTATAAGTTCCCCTCCACTTCTTTATAATTTACCTGTTGAAGAACCTGGGCCTTTTGACCTCTGACCATTCTGTAGTCTGGATTTTGCTGATCGCATATTCAAAGGTTCCAAGATTGTGATTGGCTGAGGATTGGCTTCCCTATGGGATAAGAGGGTTACTGGTCTTTTAGGTGTGGTTTTTGGCCCTATGGTGGCTTTAAGTCATTTGGTGGCACTGTTCTGCCTGTCTGGTTGCAGTGCTAATGCTTACAGGTCCGTTTATAAGAACTTCTGCTTTTATATTTAGAGCTGTCCATGTCATCTCAACTTGTGGGTGACTCTGGAAGCCAACTGCTGTGGGGGCTCAGGGACTAAAATTATTATCTCTCTGTCCTTAATTATGAAGGTTTGCATTCTCAGCTCCTTTCACCTTTGATTATGGCTTTTCTTTGGAAATGTCACTTTTTAAAAGTTTTGCACAAATTAACCCGTGAGTTGGATTGTTCACAGTCCCTTTCCCAGTTTTCCATTTGTGCCATGGGTTTACTCTCATTTATATGTATATTTTTGTCTCGTCTGTGGAATTCTGGGAAGAAACAAAGGTACGGGCTTCTGTTCATTTGGTCATCTTCAGTCCTTCACTGGGATAAAACAGTTCCCCCGTCCCAAGATGGATTCTGTTTCGTCCATTTATGTTGGTAGTAAGGCATGTTCACACAGAATAGTGGGTAGTATCTGTTTCACAAAATTGCTGTGCTCTCTGGGATTAGAACTCCAAGGTTTGTCTGTGTCCAGCTATGTTAGCTATTGTAAAAAAGAAAAAAATCCCCCATCTAAATTAAAAAACAATTTACCTTGTATTGCATAGCTTTGCGATGAATGCCATTCTGATCTTAGGTCAGATTAGTTGCAAACCAATAGCTTTATTACTTTTATGAGGATATGATGAAAACAGAAGTTGTGGGTTTTTTTTTTTAAGAAGGAGAAATGGAGGGGGCAAAAGGAAAGGGTTGGAGGGAAAATGGTGCTATATCAACTCAAGAAAATAATTTTTTAAGAATATGATAATCTTATAAACTATTTATTTGATTTGTGAAAATGAAAATAAAGGGTTTACCATAAAATTCGAAGAGATAAATGGCACTGATGCCAACCAAATATATTTCATCTAATTGGATTATATGCATTTCAGATGATGAAAAAACATGGATTCCTTTTTAATGATGACCTTATTAAATTTTAAGAGACAAAGCATGGCTATTAATCACAACTTACTTAGTAATTGATTCTATTGTTATTTCTTGGCATTGGTTTTTTCTTCATTTATCAAATTGCAGAAGATTTCTTGACAATGTACTCTGTGTTATATAAAGTGAATCATATCTAGGCATTGCCGTCAAAGAGCTTATAGTCTAATAGGGGAGAGATGTCCACAGAAAGAACTAGTGTACTGTAAATCAGTGAAGAATGTTTTACATCATTTGCCTTAAGAACAGTCCAAATATTTGGGACAGTGATACATTCTGAAATAGCTAGTTCACCAAGAGTATGTTAAATAGGAGTTCTTTAAAGTATCCTAAAATACCGATATTCTCTGCTTCTTGCCCTTACAGTGAAACCTGCTGATCCTGCAGGAGTTATAACTTGCTAAAGCCCAGTTGAGGCAGCTTTGAAGGAAGTTAATCTCTTCTTTTGCTTTTGTCCAGTAGGTGGGGGATTCCATGACTATGAAACTTAGCCAAGGAGACAACCCCTGCAGATTTTGGTCTTTCCCCGGGGTCAAGTGTCTTTTGCTTTGCCCCTTTTTATTTTATTTTAAATAGCAAAGGGCTTTTCTGTTACTTCCTTCAAGGGATCAGCTTTCATATTAATACCTCCTTTGAAAAGTAACTTTGAAAAAGATGTAAAAAAAACTTTGTTAAAATTTGTAGTGACCTTTTATAAGTTTAAAATGACTTTTTATTCAGATTATATAGCCGATTCTAAATGTGTCTGAGTCTTCCACCAGAAATCAGGTTGGGATCTAATAGTATTCCAGCTCAGATGGCATTCAGGTAGTTGGAGCTAGAAATAAGTCCAAGTTCACATTTTCCTTCAGGACTTTTTAATACTAAACGAGATAATATTAGAAGTATCTTATTAGCCTTATCCCTTTAATTAATTAAATTCTTAATAGGAACCAGAACTGTAAATTTCCTCCTCCCCTACCCAAAAATGTAACATAGATACATGTCCTCATTTGATTTTAGTCATTCTTGGTGAGTGTGATAATTAAAGTGCAATGAGATATGCTAATTGGATGGTGAATTCAATAAAGGTAACAGCTGATCAGGTTTCTTTTCTCAATGTCATTTTATTAAGGTCTTCTGATATATACTGATGTACTGTTGAGTTTCGTTTTTTTTTTTTTGGCATTTTCTTTCCTCTCACTTTGCCCCTGTTGAAGGATATTACCTTCTACAGCATTGTGAGTAGGGTATCAGGATATTGGTCTCAAAGGAGTTGAATTAATTATAGATTTGGTTTTTCCATTTTATGGGGATATTCTTCAGCATAGGAATATACAGTACATGTCATATACTTTGGGTTATTTGTTTATGTTAATCCTTTTAAGAAAGGAGTACTTTACTTCAGCTTGCTTAACAAGAAGGAAATAATTGATTCAAATGCTGTGTGCTGTGCATGGTGAGTTTTGAATGCACCAAGGTATTATATATATACATATAGTAGTCTGACTTTGCCTTGGTTCTTGAAGTTACATAAAAATAACATTGAACTTTAAACTTTATGATATAGGGGAGGAAAAAACCTCTTCCTCAGTAGCTGGGGTCTGTGAATCAAACTGGTAAGACAGATTAACAGGAGCAAAAAACAGTACAATTACATATGGATGTGTGGGATTTCACAAAGACATAGAACTCACAGAGGGAATTGGAATTTGGGGCTTTTACAACATCTTAACAGAGGGGATAACTTGTAGAGATAGAGAAGTGGTTAGATCAAGGAAGAAGGGTGTGGGGCTTCTAGAGAGGGCTACATTGTGGGAAAGTGACTGAAAAAGATATGGTAAATAAAGGTCATTTGTAGGTTTTCAATGCAAATTAGAGTCCTCTTAGTTGTTATGAGTTGTCTCCAGAGCAGTTCTGTTCCTGGTACTGGAGAGGGAGACACCTTTACAAGTGGAAATTTATGTCCTGCTTTTTAGCCAGAGAGCTTTTCCCCCTGTGTCTGTGGTTTCTTAAATGCCTTCAGGTCAAAGTAATACTTATGCATTGTGGCTTATTTTTGGGTGGAATATTCTGGTTCCCTTCCAAGGGGAAAGAAGTTCTTAGGTGACTGATAACATTAGATTTTATGAAGGCTCTTAATTTTCTATTTGGGCCTGCAAAGACCCTTCTGTTTGGACTCAGAACACTAATTTTCTTTTGCAGTATTTCATTTAAGAAATATACCACTTTTAAGGTATGTTTTTTTAATGTGTGTAGTATATCACTATAATACTACATGTATGATTTATACACAATTGTATTAATATTATTAATATTTGGTATACATCAGGTTTTTTTTTTAACTGGCGAGTGCCTTCATAAAATATCTAGTGGCCACTGGTCTGTGAACTTATTTGTACTTATAAATGTACTAAACCTTTACTTAAAGTGTTCATTAGTATTTCTGTATAATTTGCATATTTCATTTTTGGGAAGGTCCTTTTCAACTTCCTGTGTATTCTTTGAAGCACAAATTCCTCTTGGTATGACAGGCCTATGAGCCTGTATTGTATACATAACAGGCATAAAATAAATATTTGATTAATGAGTTTGCAAAAATCATATATAAAATGAAGTTGTTGATATTCATCATTTATTCCAGAAGGTTTCATAGATTCATTGCATAGCAGTTAGAAATGGCCACTCAGTGGTAGATTGAGTAGACAGGTAAGAAACTGACATATTGAGAAGTAATAGCTGACACCTGCAAAAGAAAGAGAAGGATCAATATATATGGCCTACTGAGATTATTTATTATGGGGCCATACAGCCTTATGAATCTTGGTAACCCCTAGCTTAGGGCATTATTATATTGAAGCAAATGGCAGTGATGGATGACTTCCAGTACCGACCCTGTCTTTACCTTGACCTGAGGCAAGCCATTTAATCTTTCTGATCCTCAGTTTCCTCTTTTATAACATGAAATGACAGGGCTAGAAAGTTGTGGATATGTCCTACAGATGTGGAATTCTATATCTGCAGTGACTATCTAAGGCAGTCAACTACAGGTTCAATTAGATTTGCTGTATTCTCTATAATAAGAAATGTGAGCATGTCATGTATCTCAGAAACATTTCTTTTAGAATGATTACATTTTTTTGACCAAAATGATTTGGGATGTAAGTCTGTTTAGGGAATAAAGCTTTTTGAGGTTAAAGAAGGCAAATTAGGATAGATAAGTAGAAACTATATGAGGTAGAGTTTAATAATGATAATGTATAGTGTTCTGTGATTAAATAGGAAATTTTGAAGAAATGAACTCCCTCTATCTGAGGAAGTAAAGCAGAAATAACATGACCACTTACAAGGGCTGTTGTAGAAAATACTGACCATTTGGGTAAAATCTGTTCAATTGGGCAACTTTCCTACCCAAGAGCAGCTCTACTAATATTGGGGAACTCTTTGAGGTTACCTTAGGCAAGTTAGGAAGGTATACAGGAAGGTAATGTATATGACACACATGTCTTCTTAGATTGGTCTTGGTCTTGGGATGATGCCCTCTATGGAACTTGTCAGGATGCCTTACCACAGCTGCTAGGGGTCTCTTTCCCCTTGTTCTGTTTTGGTGTCCAGTATTTAACAACAATGTTGGACTTTCTTCTTTATTTTCTTAATGTCTTATCCAACAAAGGTAATTATTTGCAATTTGGAGTATTTCCTTTCACAGTTTATTCTGTGCATATATCTTCTTGATACCTTGTTTATAAAAATGGGACATAATTTACATCCTGTTCTATGTATGTTTTGCTGCTTCCTTATAACCATATATTATGGACATTGTTTCTTGTCAGCACTTGTAGATCTCCATAATTCTTTTAAATAATAGTAAATGTTTATAAAGTACTTATTATGTGCCAGCACTTTTAAAAGTGCTTTTCATGTACTAACAGCGTTTAACCCTCACAGCCCTATGAGGCAGGAACTTCTATTGCAGATGAAGAAGTAGGAGCAGAGAGATGTTAAGTAATTCCCCTATGGTTACACAGCAGACAGCAGACCCAGTTTTGGAACCCAGGCAGTCTGGCTGGAGTCTGTGCTCTTAACCATTTCACTGCCCTGCTTCTCCCATGACTGTGGTGTTCCTTATTATTCCTACGCCCTGATTCATTTTAGTTACTCCTAACAGTTGTACTTGTAGTTTCCTCCCCCTTCCTTTTTGGTACTACAATGTGCTAAGTATGTTCTAAGTCTGGTAATACCCCTGTGAGCCAAAACACACAAAAATCCCCATCTTTATGAAATTCACACTAGAGGGTGGGACAGAGAAGGTTGGAGTCATACTATTAAAAAGTTAAATAAGAAAATCGTATAGTAGAAGAGCAGGAAAGAGGTAGTATGAAGAATAAATGAAGCAGGGAAGCAAACTGTGGTGTTGCTGTGGGGTGTAACAGTTTTAAACAGGGTAGGGAGGTGACATGTGAGCAAGGTCCAGGCAGCTGGAAGGAAGTGAGCCATGTGGACATCTGGGCAAAGAATGTGTCAGCGGAGGAAGTGGCAAGTGCCAAGGCCTAACGTGGGTGCATGTGTGGCGTTTTACAAGAACAGTTAGGAAGCTTATGTGGCTGGAACAGAGTGAGCAAAGAATAGGAAGAATTACAGGAGATGAGGGAAGGAGGGACTGATGCTCAGGTAGTTAGAACGTTGTAGGTCATTTTTTTTTGAAACATTATTTGTTTTATTGATGTGCTAAGCTTAGACCTGTGTTTAACAAGCAAGCCTAACAATAGCACCATAGACTCCAAGCCATCATTTTACAATTTATTAAGCAAACAAGGAAGGAAGCATCTCTCATCCTTCAATCTAATGTGATCTTTTTATGCATACACTAGTAAGTCCCATTTGGAACAGCCAAAAATCTTTTAGTAAAACCTTTAAAGATGAGCTCATGAATTCAGTTTAAATTTCACCAGTTAAATTAGGTCAAATAAAAGGAACTCAAATAAGTAGTTGTCTAGTCAGAACCCATTATTTATAAGTCATCAGTCCCCCCAAACTTAAAACTTTTCTTTGACTCAATTATTGCAAACCTACATATAACAAAGTGAAAAGATTAATTTCCATTCTTCAACGTCTCAATCCCAGGTCTTCAAAGAAAAATTTATCTACAGAATCCTTTTAAAATCAAATAGGAAAATTAAAGGCTGCATAGTTGTGAATCAAATTTGTTCCACTACAACCACGTTGCATACAATTACATCAATTGGTTCTGTATGCACTCTAGAACTGACCAGGGCAAAGTTTAGCATAGAACCTGTAAGAAATAGGTTCCTAACTGCAGAAGTTTTGACGTTCAAAAGGGTACCAAAAAGACTAATTTAAATTTGAGACTTGCCCCCTCTTATTTTTCCAAGAAATAGACTTTCTGTAAGAATATATACCATTTTTACAAATACATTTACAAGTTGTTTTTGTCTTAAAAACTGAGAATATTCCATATTTGTAACTAACTGTTAAGCTTTAAGTCAAGTATTCTTGGCCAGTACTAGGCTAATAAACTAGAATCATTCAAACCAAGCCAACATAGAACCGGTGTTAAAGTCCTGAACATTCACCCAAGTCCATGAGTGAATGTGTGGGCATATTTAATGAATTCTATGAGTAGCCCGGCTACTGGCCAGTCTCCTGTCCTCAACAAGAAGTAAGTCTTTCCACCCCATCTTCACTAAATGTAAAAGTCCTCCTCCGTGGCCTCCCAAAGTTTGCTTGTTGCTGAAACTGAACTTTCCTTCTCTCAGACAGTTACTCTTCAATCAAGAGGGACTACTTTTCCTATTTATTTATTCTTGTTAGCCATAATCCTCTTGCCATTTGCTTTTCTGGCTCGGTTGCTAGAGTGGAACTCTTGGAGGTCACACAGCTTGGGCAGCTTTAAGTTCAACTTCATAAATACATTTGTTTTGACAGATGTATGTGGTTCTGGTGGCTGTTGTTGGTTAGAAGTCAAAAACTTCGCTTAAAGGCGAAGATATGCCAAAGCAGCTCCTACTCCAGCAAAAAGTAAAAAAGCCAGCAGCACATTTCTGAGGTTGCCTTCTAGATCCTGTACGTGGAAGAACTCCACGAACCCATCCCAGCCTCTGTTTCCCTACCCAGTCTCGTTTTGTCTTTACGATAATGTCTGTGATACTTTCTGCTAACAGGTCGATGCAGTTGTCTTGGTTTATGCTCTTCAAGTGTCTGGCCACAAAGGCACCGAAAGAAATTAGAGTCACAACCCTGCTCCAGTTTGTTACGCTGTCATTGAAAACGTAGACCATAACTGGAGACAAAGATTTGACATCATCTTCATTTTTTATGTCCAGTTTCCGAAGCATGCGTTGGAAGGCCATCTCGTGTTTGCACTGAGCATGGCCCCCGACCCGTCGTAAGGTCTCTAGTGCCTTCCTGCCGGTGGCCCGAGACCTGCCCAGTGGCTTTGCTTCCTTGGCGCCGGTTGCCTGCTCCCGAAAGTACCGAGAGATAATCTCCAGAAACTGCCAGTACAGCTCGTCCTCCTCCTCTGCTGGGGGTGGCGTCGAGGGTAGTGACCCATCCGTGCTGGGGCCATTACTGGCCTCCCCGAACAACTCCAGCAAGGGCAGGCCAGCCGCCGGCATCTCGAGAGGCCCCGGCTCGAGAGGGTCCGGCTCACACTCGCGCACCTCGTCTTCGGGCGACACAAGGGCGTGGGTGGCTGAGGCTTCCGTCCCCTCAGGCGGCAGCGTGCGGCGGGCGGGCGGGAAGAACAGCAGCCTCACAGGGGTGGCGGTGAGTCGGGGACCTCGGCACCAGGGAGTGCCGGCGGCGCAACCCTCCAGGCGTCTGGCGTGAGGGAGGCCGGGGCGCGTCCTCTGGGACTTCCATCAATCCCTGCGCTGGCTTCCCCCGCCCCCGCACCTCGGCGGGCCGTGGCCTCCTCCTCTGTAGCCAAAAGCTGCCTTCCCGGGGGGTGGCGTCGCCGCCACCGGCCCCCAACCCGGCCCTCCGACCACTGACGCTGTGTTTCATTACCGTGTTTCCTTTGAGGCCAAACATAGCAAACTATCCACACCTGGGGGAGAGAGGCACGGGTGAGGCGATGACTGCTCACTCGACAGAAGCGGAAGTTAGGGGCCTTGTAGGCCATTCTTGAGACCTTTTAATCTTTGTGAGATGGTGATCCATGAGAAGATTTTTAAATTTCATTTTTAAAATTGTATTATTTATTACAATTATTACATCATGCCCCAAAAAGGAGGTAACATCAGAAAAGAACACCAGGCTTCAAATCAGGAGGTGTGAGTTTCAGTCCTAACTGAGCCATGCCCTACATATATGCCTTAATAATGTTGGCCAGTTTACAAAAAGAAGAGTCCATTATTCCATGTTCAATCTTCTTCCAAATGTAAGGAATACAAAAGAGTTAATATGTATACAGAGAATGAGAAAGAACCCCACACTCAGTTATACATGTATATGCATAGATATAGACATAGAAAGATGAAGCCTTGTAGTGACTTACATTTAGAAAAGGTTACACAAATTTTGGGGGAACCGAAGTACACAAATTATTAAAAGAAAAAGTATGAAAAACAAACATTTCTCCATAAGAAGATTTTGAGGAAAGGGGTGCCGTGTTCTGGCTTCTGTTTGGAAAAGGTCCCTTGCTGTACTGTACTGAGTGAGACTAATCTCTAAGGGAATAAAGGTGGAAGGCAGCAGGGAGATGTGTTACGGCGTAGACAGGGTGGTAGCAGTAGAGGTGGTGAACCCGGACATATTGCCAAGGTACAGTGTGCAGGATTTGCTAATGGGTTGAGTGTGAGGGAACAAATTCCAAGAGTTTTGGGAAGAACTGGAAGGATGGACTTATTGTTGACTGATTTGCCGTGAATTTACACAAGTGTCTTGATGCTGAATTTTTGAATCAAAGAACAAACTGATGGCCTTCAGTACTTCAGATACACCTTTTCTGCCACTAGTCTTAGAAGCCAGATGGTATGTTTGCTTAATTGTCTTGAAGTATTGGGGTTTCTCTTTTAAAGAAATGAAAACATACGTCATAGAGTCAAGCTGGCTTTCCAGGTGATATAACTAGATATTGTCAGTAATTTTCAGGGTATGAAATATTCAGTTTTGCAGTTTCAGGAGGTTGATTTTCTAGGTTTACCTAGAGTTAAATGGGCCCATGCACCAAACTCAGAGTAATAGGTCTCATCAGTTCAGTTTGTCATGGAAGCCCATGAGACCATAGCCACCAGCAGCCAGCCCCTCAGGATCACAGGGATCGTCCACCTGCTCCCGCAGCAAGGGCATCTAGGGAAATGTCAATTTCCTGACTTCCAGCCAGCCTAGCAGGATTCAGTGAGAAGCCTCTTCTGTTAAGCCTAAGGAATCATTATTATTGTCTGCACTTGGTTCCCTTTGGAGCCATGAGACTAGTTAAGCCTGGTGCTTTAATTTTTTTTAAACTGTGCTTCTCATCCTCTACCCAGCGTGCAAGCCCCACAGCAACCATTTTCTGATTTTTGCTGGTACTTCCTTCGACTTCTTCCCATCACTTCCCCCTTGCAGCTTCTTTTTAAAACCTTTTTGTATGTCTCATTGAATTTCCCTTTTTCTAATGGACCAACTTTCCTTTAACCTCTTCACGGAAGCCTATATCCTTAAAGATTTCATTTTTTTCCATTTAAAATAAAGCCACAAAGTTTGTTCTTCAAACAAAATCTTTCCCAGACCCTTGCTGTTGAACTCACAGTAATGGGTTGCACTGTGGATGGAGGAGGGCTCTGGTCTCAGCTGCTCGGCCTTCCCAGTGCCCTGACCTGGTCCCTCAGGGTCCTCAGTGGGAGTCAGAGTGGTGCAGCCCTGCTTTCAGGAACAGCCGTCTCTTCTTCTTAACCCTGGTATCCTTGGGTCTCTTGACAGAGGTGCATGCTGATTGTGCTATAGGACTACTTGCAGCTCTCCTTGCTACCTCTGGATCTCTATTCTTCTTTTCACATGAAAACCTGACTTCTAAAGCATGTTTCTTCCTTCTTGCCATAGACTATGAACCTGAACTTGAGATCAGTGACTATCTTTTTGTTTTTGTTTTTCCTTGTGTCTGGCATATGGTACGTGAATAAATGATAGAATGAAAACACAAAATGCTGAATTATTGGCTTTTTAATAAACAGTAGTTCTTATAGGTATTGGCAATAAGTACAATAAAGGTAACCAATGGAACCTGGAATCAAAGGGGGATTTCTTCACTGGTTTTATATGGTTCCTTCATGAGGATGTGGTAGGTTGTTGTATGTCAATATACTTAAATGACTTGTGTCTAAGAGCATTGGCTATTTTGATTGTCTGCCTAGGGTGCCTACTCTGCTTGCTAGTGTCACTGACATTGAGAAATTTTTACCCTTTGGATTCCTCTTTATTAAGTATACGGAGACTATTCCCCTTCTTTCTTCACTTGAGGCATAAAATGTGCAATTATGTTCTAGTTTTGTTAGTTAAAATAACATACAGTCTTGTGATCCTGATATTATAGCCCAGTTACTTTGGATTTGTATCTCTCCATACATCCCCAGTTACATACATGAATACATTTAGGAGGATTATTTTTTCAGGCTGATAAACCTGTTAGTCTTAGAGTAAGTTTATTTTCAACTATTCGCAGCTAATAATCAAACTCTCCAAGTTCTGACAACAGGATCACATAGGTAGACAGTTGCATTGGTGCAAACTATTTCCTCCTTGACTGCTTCCAAAATTTAGGAAAGGCATCATGGTTAATGAGTTATATCAAAAGCATGGCTTCTTAGTTATTTCTCTTAAATTATTTGCATAAGTGTTTTCATGTGTTTCACACAGCTGCATGCCTACACATCAGTGTCTAAAATATAGGTGTCCTCTCACTTGAATATTTTAATGCAGAGAATTCTCACATGCAGAGCAGTGAAGACTGCTTGCTTTGTGCAGAAACAGACTGATTTGACCCTCTTTTTGGTGCTGTTGTGAGGAAACATTTTTCTAAGTGTATCAGTATGCATTTTAAAATTAAAAATCAGATATATATTTAAAAAACACTTTTTTTTATAAGAGAAAAACTTTAAGCAGTAGGCATTGTAGTCATACTCAAGAGGGGTCATCCCACTGTAGTATACATGGCTTTCCACATATAAGGGGACCTACACCGTTGAAAGCTCTGTTGTTCAAGGGTCAACTGTATTATGAGTATTTTTATATAAGTTAAATATCAATTTGCAAGAAAGGTATAAGGAGTAAGAGAAATGAACATGGAGAAAGAAGCAACATTTTCTTCTTATCTGCTACTTGTAGAGAACTGTGTTTTTTTTTGAAATATCTATGAATTTATTACTCTTCTATTGGACTGTTATTTTGTTCACAAGACTCAGGAAAATAATAGCCATCAAATATTAAATTGTTTTTACTTTGAAGACATTCAAAAATTATAGCCCTATACATTTCTATGCTATTCTAATAAAGAAATGTTTGCTACAGTGTTTATTAGTCAAAACCTGTTTGATTTATGTTCTGAAATGTGATATTCAAGGAACCAGGAGATCTTGGGTGCTCATCCCAGCTCTAGCACTAACTCCGGACAGTGTGGGACTTTGGGCCTCAATCATTGTATCTTCTTGAATATTAATTTTATCATCTGTGAAATAAGGGAATGATATTATGTCACTTTTATGTATTTTTTTATTATGCTATGAATTTAAGATTCTGTACAAATTAGTTCTTACATTTGATGCTTAGAAGAAAAGAGGGAAAGGCCTCTTTATGTTTTCTGTATTACTCAAGTTAATGCTCTAGACAAGGATACATCTCTATTTTTATTTAGATGTATGTTTCAAGAAAACATGAACCATTATATTAAATTAACTTTACATTCAATTTTTATTTTATCTAACATTTCAAGACTATCTGGAAATTTGTATCATCTTAAACTTTCTTAAGGCATTAATATTATCAGCATTCATATTTTGAAGGGTTATAGCTGTTAAAAACATGTCTGTGTCATGTACATTTTTTGTTTGTTTGTTTGTTTCCAGAGCTATACTAGAAGATGTCAGGCACATTTTTAAAGGGAAATTTTTTTTAGGCTTTTATTAACCTGAAGAAAGCTTATTAAACAAAGAGAGCAGTATGTAAGAAGGGAATGTTTAGAATAAGAATACTCTGAGAATTTGCATTAAAGCTTTTGCTACTTTATTTGGTCACATATAAAGTGTGCCATTACTATTCCATGACAGGTAGGATGTTTGGCTTATAGTTCTGGTCTGTCCTAGCATTTTTAAAGCCAAATCTAATAAAAGCACAAAATAATATTTTTAATAAATTACTTAATCATGCATTTCAATTTTGAACCTTTTTCTCTTAGTTTTATGATGTTCTTACTCCCTTAAAATCAGCACTGTTCTGTTTCATGACCTAATCTGGTGTTGATAATGTCACCAGAACATTTTCCCTGGGTTGTTATGTATTAACTGTACTGTTTTCAAATATTCTGCGTAAATAACTACATAATGGTTATTACCTTGATGAAGTGCCATTGTGTTAACTACAATTATTATTGTTGTATTATTGTTTTTGTTGGTATTTTTCCTCTTTTTGGTTTTCTATAGTGTTATTTTTATCTGACGGAAATGTTTCTACTTAAAGAATCACAACGTTTTGTGTTCAAATGGATTCTGTCCACATCCTTAGGGACTGCTGTATCTACTGTCATCACCCATCGCTTGGGAAAAACGTTTCCAAAATCTACCTCCATCTTAATTCCCAGCCAGCTGATTTGCATTTCCAGAGATTTGATGGACATTACCAGAACCCCAGCTTTCTCTGCCTCCATTTCCATCCTCTCCTACTCCTGTCTGCCAATAAAACCCTCCCAAATTTTTGAATTTCTTTGTGAAACTTTTTCCTGTGGGTTTTTTTTTTGTGTGTGTGTACACATTCTTTTCCCCTTCATGGCATGTTAATTGTACAGTTCTCTGTCACTAAAGGCATCTTATTTGATGCTGTGTTGTTTACGTTCTTTTACATCTCTGTGTTACAAACCATAAACTTGTTGAGTGCAAGGGGCTTCACTTCCTCATCATTATGTTCCCTTAAACACTTACCATAATGTCTTAGAGGTACTTAATAAGTAATTGAATTGCATTATGGAAAGCAGGCTTTTTAATTTGGACTCAATTATCAGTCATCTCAGAGTCTCTCTTGGATGTTAGACAGTGATTCTAGGTGTTATAACTAAAGTTCTTGAAGAAACTAGATTTTAACTTCTTTGTATAGATTGCTAATGAAAATGGAAAGTTTTTGGAAAGTTTTTTTGTTTGATAAATTATTTCACATTTACTATAAGAATAGTATTGATGTGTGGAGATGTGTTTGGTACTGATAAAAAAAGTAAAACTAGGGAGCAGAGCCAGGCAATAATTCTCTTGAATGTTGTTACGTTATCTAAAGTCAGATTTTCAAAATTTTGTTAAGTTTTTTCAGGATCCCAAGTGGAAAAATTATATCACAGTGCTCTAAGAAGTTATTGAAATGAAACACAGATGCTGTTAAAATAGTATTTTTTACTCTGCCTATTCTTTCATTTACTCATTCTCTGCATACTTCCCAGAAGATGTTGATACGGCTATTTATGACAAAGAGCTAGTCCTATTAATCCCAATTTGTTGTTAATTTACAGTTCTGAATTTGTACTCTTGAAAAAGTTGACAAAGACTAAAGAGTGTGCAAAGTGTAGAGACTTTTCACTTCATAGTTGTATAGTCTAAACTCACACGTCTAGAAAGTGGGTTGCTGTTAACCCTCAGCTTTCTCATTTGGCTTCAGAAACCTAGAGATTGCTAGGGGGGCCACAGACCAAATTTGGTGCATAAAATGCAATACCCCAAGACTTAGCAATAAAAATAAAGCAACAGAACAGAACACCCAAAAACACATATAACATTAAACAGAATTGAAGACTTGAAAATTTAATTTTAAAATGAGCAAAGGATATGAATAGTTTCTAGGAAAAGATATGTTCTACTTTGTTCACTACTGTCTTCTAGGACAAAATCTATGTTTGCTCTATACATTGCATGCCCAAATGAATGAATAATGTCCACATAAAAAATATATTACTACCTCCCCCTTGAGTAAAGAAATGCTTAATAAAATAACTAGATAATGTATACCTTTGAACCAACATTTCTACTTCTTAGAATTCATGCTAGAGGAATAATTGCACAAATGAGCATAGATTTCACATCTAGGTTTCTGTAATCCAGAAATACTTTCTCAGATATTCATTCATATATATATGTATATATATTAAAAAAACCCACAGGTCTGTTTGCACATATATGTATGCTTGCATATGTGAGGGATTCTGGAGTCTTGGAAGTGAGCGTAAGCAGTCAGTAACTATAGGTTTTCTCTGGGGAGCAGGACTAGGGAGATGTGGGGATTCCCAGGATATAGGGTATTATGCCTTCTATTTACTCCTCTCTCCTGTCTGAATTTTCTTAAGGTATAGTTTATTACTATATTGGACAAAAGACTAGGAAACAATATATTAAGTTTTAGGCATATTTTCATAAATATTTAAGATAAGTAACTTATTTGAAGGGTTAACTTATCTTTGTGGAAAATATGGTTTTGAAGAATGATTCATATCCTTGCAAATAGTGTATAAGTGATTTTGTTTTGTAATGAGATGATAATGAATGACATTATCAGATTGGACTGCTATTGTGTTCTTTAATGTATGATAAAGTACAAAAGTCCGATTATAATACGCTTTCTTTAAGCAGTTGTAAGAAAATCTTGTGCTAGATGGGCCTATTATAATATTATTTGGAGAGTTTATATGCACTGTCAACAGTTTTCAAGGATATCCTTGTGAGCAAAAGAATTCACACTGTTTTTTCTTTAATCTTTTAGAAAAGCTCAAGAGGAGAACAAGAAAGTCGTGCTGGCTGGCTGCGTTCCTCAAGCCCAGCCTCGGCAGGACTACCTCAAAGGACTGAGTATCATTGGGGTGAGCTTGGACCTGATGGGAAAAAAAGAAAATCGCATATTGTTAACACATATAATAGCTCTACATTTTATTTTCTATTTCTAGGTTATTTATAAGCTATGTTACTTACAGCTGTCCTAAACATACTTTCATTATGGCCCCCGAAACTTTGTCATGTCTATGTAACTTTTATCTTAGCACAAAACGTGTTCTAGGCTCTCTCATTAAGAAAGAGTAACACGATAAAAAGCCGTAGTATGGAATTTACATCCCTAAATAACCTGGTCTTTTTCTGGCTGCCCATTACTATTTCTTTCCATATCATTTCAATTTTCCCACCCACTGAATTACTTACTTGTCGTCTCTAATGTGTAGATGCCTTTTTTGGAATGCCCCACCTCTCTATACCCACCCCTATGTCTCAGCT
This sequence comes from Lepilemur ruficaudatus, assembly GCA_963574885.1. NCBI lineage: Eukaryota > Metazoa > Chordata > Mammalia > Primates > Lepilemuridae > Lepilemur > Lepilemur ruficaudatus. The sequence continues at coordinate 5,672 of CAUYRT010090728.1, read as the reverse complement.
CCAACAGAACGTTCTGTAAAGCCTTCTCCAAACACTCTGTGTAGTTCTCCAGAATTCTGTCTCTGGGTTCCTTTTGCTTATGGTGCAGTTCCTGTCATTTGCTCTCTTAGCACATAGTTGTGATTTTAGGTTTACTTACATGATTCTTTAAATAAAGCTCCTCTGCTTAAATTGTTAGCTTCACGAGGACAGCTTTTCAGTCTTTTTTTTTTTTTTTCTTAAACTCTCACCATGTTTCTCCAGCTTTTTCTGTAGTGCCTGACACGCCATAGGCACTCCCAAGTATTTGTTGATGGCCTGAAAGAATCTTCCTATTATATTTTTGTTGTTGGCATGCTGTTTTTCCTTTGGGGCAGCCAGCTCTCTGAAGTCAGGAGATTACTGTCTGTTCTCTACCTTATTTTTTGTAGCCTATCACTGTTCGCAAAATGCTCTATGGTAGTTGGCATTCAGGCAATATTTGTTGACCAAATGGTGGGGCTTCTTCCTTCCCGTCATCCTATTGCAGCCGAACTCAATAAGCTCACCAATGATCTTCTTTTAAAAAAGGCTTTAATTTTTTTTTAAAAATAAAAAAATTGTGTCCTCATAGAAAAAGTTTATATGAATAATTGGTATCTGAATTGAGTTTTACTATAGTGGATTTTTCCTTATTTGATATACTATTGACAGGTTCTTACATTGTATTCTCAGTGTAATGAATTTGTTTTCTGCTATGAAGTCCTTACCCCACTAGCAAATTTAATAATCTTTGAACAAACATTCTCACTTTAAACAAACAGGACCTGAATGTTTGGTGACTTTAGTTTGTTTTCACTATTTGTTTACATTTTGATTTCTCTTGGTTTAAGGAATGGAATGAATATGGGACTCCTGAGTTATCTTTGCATGTCAGACTAACTTTCTCTATAAACATACTCCTGCTGTGTTAGGGAAATAGGAAACTAGTTAGAACTCTGTTTCAGAGATGTGAGTAAAAGCTTGGAGTTCGTCTTAGATTTCATCTCAAGGAATTAAGTTACTGGAATAGCAGAATTTTCTTAGTGTGGCAAAAGCCTCTTCTCTGCATATGTTGTGATGGTGTTTTTTTGAATTCCGTTGTGTATAGGGAAGAGCTTAGTACATGTTAGGATGTAGAGGAAATCCTCCAGATACAGTATAAGGAGGACAGCAGTGCAGTTAATGTGAAGACAGTTTTTCAGGGCTCATACAAAGCTGTGACAATGGCAAATAGACATTTTTTCCTCTGGTTAATCTAGCATCCTTTTTGTTCTGTCATGTAGTCCCGTTTTATTATCATTGACATTCGTTAGATTTATTTTTATTTTGTTCATTTATAATTGGGGAAATAAGAACACATTTTTTGAAAAGCACATAGAAAATTCATACTTCTGTCACCCTAATGAAATTACTGCAACTTTGCTTGTCTCTTTCAGACTGGTACCCTTTTCATCTTTCACCTAATTGTAATCTCAAAATGACTCTGTATCCTTATTTTTCTATGTTATTCCATGATCTTTTTAACCATTTAAAACTCAGCATCGATGTTCTATTGAAGGCTATACTATAATTTACTTAACTATTTTTTCATTATTTTATGTAAGTATTTTTTTAATTTTTAGGAAATATACATAATACATTAATGCCTACAGTGGACTTTTTATTTTAATCTAAAATTAATATATTGTGAAAAGTTTCCAAAAGTGGGATCACACTATCATTAACATTTTAGAGTTGTAATTTAATTGTATATTCACCAGCATTAAGTATTATTATAGTATAAGATTATTCTTTGTCAATATCATTTCATAGAGCATTTTTTCTGTGGCAGCTATATGACATTTTATTTATCATCAATGACTTCTTATATATGAAAATTATGCTGAACTGAAAATTTTGAAAAAAATTTTAGATTAGGAAACTAAAATCATCTATTATTTGATGTTTAGAGAGATCTACTTCTGAATAGATTAGAATAGCTACAAAATTAAAAACCTTCTGAAATTTAATGAGTTACAATGAAATAAAGAAGTGAATTATTTTATACCAAGAAAAATAATTCTGAAGTATAAAAATGTTTAAATTCAGTGACTTGGGATACTGTTTTTAGCAGGGAGTTTGGAATTGTATTGCCCGATTGGTTTATGGACTGAGTAAAGAATGTTACTCCTTCACAAAATTTCTATGAGGAAGAATGTTAGTAAGAAGAAAGAACTGCTGTAACTGCATTCTGTGCTTTTACCTTCTGCTAGGATTTGTCTACATCACCTCAGAAGACAGGGAGGATGTGTCAATTCTTGACCAGGTGTGGGTGAGCAAGCTACTTACGGCATACCAGAGTTAAAGGACTTGCTATGCCCACCCATATTTCAAAGTGCTCATGAAGTAAGCATTTAGGAAGATATTTAATAGGTAAGGGGAGATCTTACTACCATCGTAACATGGGAATTTCCATCAATATCAGCCTTTAGAAATGGGGCATTTAATTTGTTTTAGTAATCAGAGCTAGCAATGTGGTGAGAGCACATGGTAAGCAGTGATTTGACCCCTGGGCCTTTTATTATCATCTGTCCCACTGTCTCCTGGAATTATCTAGTTGTGATTAATACTATTTGTGTGATGATGCATGGAGAGAAAATAACAGAAAATCAAAACCAGAAGTGAACCCTATCATCCTGTGGGTCCAGAAGCACTGGCTTTGTTGGCCGTAACCTCTACACTTCTCCTACCCTGGAGCACAAATCTGTGCACCAGCCTGTCTCATTTCTTCACAATGGGAGAGGAGAAAGAAAGAACAGATTTGGAAACATGAATGTCTTGAATAAAAAGATCACTTTTTAATCCAGAGTTTTTTCTTAGCATGAAATTAAGTTTATATTTTATATCTAGAATATATTTATTTACAGGTGACCAGTAGAGAATCAAGATCTTTTTTTATTTTTTCAGGATCTTGAAACATTTTGCCTTACAGTGAAAAATTTCATTTCTCTTTGGATAGTTAAGGTTAACCATCCACCTTATAATTTTATGCACTGCCATTTTTTATTAGTACTGTTTGTTTATATCAGTCACTCTGTAGCTAGCTGTAAGTAGTTCCATGATCTTGTGACTATACCTATTGAATGCTACTTTTTTTCTCTTGGGTTAATTTGTTGGTGGAAAGTTTCTTTTAGATTAGTCAACTGGAAAACAGGATGTTCTCTTTTAAAGTATGGAGTAAAAAAAGTGTAGTAGCCTTTAGGAGTCAGACTTTCTAGCCAGGCTTCTGATCCTAGGCCTGCCACATCATTATTGCTTTGGTTCAGCAAGTCTTACTAAGTGCCTACTATATAGTTGGTACTGTTCTAGGTGCTGGGAGTACAGCAGTATATAAAATTGTCAGGAATCTCTATCTTCATAGAGCTTATATTCTGGTTCTTGGGAGTGACATCTGGTTTGAACCTAGACCTTTAACCCCTAGAGAATCTGATGGGATGGGTCCCCAGAACACAGCGTAATTGGCTAGTTGGGAATTTCTCATTAAGGCTTACATAGACCTATACTTTGTGTCTCTCAGTTGGGAGTTGTCTTAGGGAGAGATGGGAGGAATAATATTTATGCTGAGTTCTTCCTAAGATAGTATTATTTCTCAGTTATTACAATATACTTTATTAATAGCAAAGGCATTTATTAGAAAGACTGTTACTCTTGGAGGAAAGCACATTTATAAAACTGTATATTTTGTGTAGATCTGTGCTTACAACAAGGACTGCATTTGAACTTGGTCTTGGTGTTGATTCACTAGGCCTATCTTTATAACTGATTTATAGCTCGAGAAATCCTAAATAAACTGCAGATTAATACATAGGTTCTCACATTTTAAAACATGCAATTCCCAGCAGAATATATAATTTGATATTGAAAATTTGTAACTAACACAACTTCGTCATGTGCCAGCTGGGAGCCCTGCAGGCGAGTGGACATTTTCTTTGGAGACTTGAATGGAAATCTGGTTTAACACAAGTGTCCTCTTATCTCAGGGACTATTACCAGGTTGATTTGCAGTGTTTGTTTGTTTTTGTTTGTTTGTTTGTTTCTTGGGTTTTTTCTGTGTTTTTTTTTTTTTGAAACAGAGTCTTGCTCTGTTGCCCAGGCTAGAGTGCAATGGTGTCATCATAGCTCACAGCAACCTCATACTCTTGGGTTCAAGCCATCCTCCTGCCTCAGCCTTCTGAGTAGGTGGGACTGGTGGCACATGCCACCATGCCCAGCTGTTTTTTTCCATTTTTCATAGAGACAGGGTCTCACTCTTGCTTAGGTTGGTGTGGAACTCCTGGCCTCTAGCAATCCTCCCACCTTTGCCTCCCAAAGTGCAAGGATTACAGGCGTGAACGACTGCACCCAGCCTTGCAGTGGTTTTGAACATCTTTTCAGGCAGGCTGCTCTAATCCTGAAACGTCAAACGGGATTGACTTTTTCAAATGTGAACACTTTAATTTTGAAAATCATGTGTATAATTAAAGCAACATATTAAAGAGGCTATTATATGCCATGTTGCAAAACATAAACACTAGTAAGTGGAGCAGTGTCACAGTAACAATAGCATTGATAGCAACACTTGAGAAACTCCGTCCTCCTGTGACTCCCTACTTCCTGTCTTCTAATATTCCTTCTTGTGTTCCATAAGACAATATTGTAACAGAACGACTAGTAAGTTTAAAAATCCATTTATGTTTTTCCCTTCCTAGACCTGTTGCTTTCACTTTTTCATGGCCTCTTCCAGTCTTACCTACATACATACACATTTTTCACCGGTTAAATTATTAAAATGCATATCATAGTGATTAAGAGCATGTTTTCAGGAACTAGATTGCATGGGTTCCTATCTCTGTACTTCTTAGCTGTGTTTCCTTGTACAAGTTACTTGACCTCTCTGTACCTCAGTTTCTTCATCTGTTAATAATAAAACCTTTGTTTTTTTTGTTTTGTTTTGTTTTTCTTTTTGAGAACCTTTGTTTTTTAAGCATTAAATCAGTTAATACATGTAATAGGTTTAGCATGGAGCCTGGCCCATAGTGCTCTATATTGGCTATTTTTTAAAAATAAAAATGATTAATTCATTTACTAGTGGAGTCAACATTGAGCACAACTGTGTGCCTGGAATGAAACTGTTTTCTAGAGACACCAAGCTGAAGATAATGTATCTTTTCCCCAAAGGCCATGAAATCTGATGAGAGCTGTAAATCATGATAACTATGCTTTAGGGACAAAGGGCTGTGGGCACACACAGGGTGAAGCTATCCTTGACTTGGGTTTCAGAGGTTGAGTAGTGGTTTAATGAGTGGACAAAGGAAAAAGGGCTTTCAGGCAGATGCAGTAACATGTTCAAGAAAAGATGCTATTCACTAAGAGTGCCTGGAGGCAAGAAGGAGCAGCAAGGAGTGAGTGGAGTGGGAGTGTTAAGAAGCGTAGTTTGGAGTAGCGCAGATGGGTCATAAGTAGGGTAGTGAGGGTGGAGAGAAGGGGGTTGCACTCAATGTATGTGTATGTTAGAATCAACTGGACAGGGTGAAAGGCTGTGTTTGGGGGAAGATGGCGTGAACAGGTGAGGATGGGAGCCAGTATGAGATAGTGGTTGTCTCTTCAGGCCCTTTATTCATTTTTTTTTTTTTGTCTGAGACAGAGTCTCACTC